>JARHVA010011347.1:0-67170 GCA_037957365.1 Torreya grandis | reverse complement strand
ATAAACCTCATTAGATATTAAAATATCATGATGAATTTAGAATATCTAACTTCAAATATACATACCATGTAAAAGAGATAACTATATGCAAAAAAATTACATATACAAATGAACAAGTTTAATATGGCATAATGTTAAGTTATAAGTCCACAAACTATTGTGGATAATGATAAGAATTTAAAATAAGTTAATACAAGATCAAAAGTGTCATAGGGCTTCATAAGCTACTTATAAATGTATGCAAACAAAATAAATACCTATAGGTGATAGACCTATAGATCCTCATCTTGAACTAAAACTAGTTGTCTTGGAGGGAATAATTGATTTAGAACAGGATACATGTATTTGTGTAAAATAAACATAAGTAACATTATTGATGAAGACACTTTAATCATTTAGAAACTAATGAGGGTTACTATGACTGCATTCATAGTCCTTAACACTTATACACAAGCCTGAGTTTGAATAAGAGAGTAGGGGTTTGAAATTAACTCTTAATGAGGTATGAATACTTTAAAGTGTCAATATGGAGTTGATAAGACCAATTTAAGGGACCACATATTCAAACTCGCCTCAATGACCACTTACAATCACTTTAAGAAGGTAGTCTTTAATAATGTGTGTTTTGAAGTCATGGTGACTTGAGAGTACAATTTGAAAGGGTTAAAAACTACCCATAATATGAAACAGTGATTGATATGTCAAATAATGGTAATGAATGTCTTGCAACCTAAGGATGTACTCAAATTACCCTAAATACTACCTATAGGAGTGCCTAGTCAAATGAGCAAGGATATAAAGGTCTATGAAAGGAGGTATATCAACATTTAATTATGTATTAATAATATTAAAAACCTTGATGAAATCTCATAGTCATCAAGAAGATGTAACAAGCATATAGTTTGTCTTAGGATTCTAGAACCTAAGTCTAAGAGCACAGGTCCATATAGATAGCCATGGGAAGGGTGACTTTTTGGGATTAAATATGAAGTATGAGAAATTTTTGAGGTAAAATTTGATAATATATACTGTTAATATCATTCATATATAGTGGAAATCAAGGGAGTGCCTTTTAGATTCTCAAGACCCCCCCAAACTTTGGCACACATAGTTTTTGGATACCTATAGGTAGACTAGGGTTTAGTTGATCTTAAAAATTGAAGGAGAGGGTGCTTGTTGAACATTTATATTTAAGTATAGTAGTTAAAGGGAGTCATGATAATAAAAATAAAAAAAGCATGATCATAGAAGCTGACCAAATAGGGGTCACTCAAACCTTGTATATACTCAGCCAAACAAGGCAATAAGCCTTCCTCCCTAATCAAGAGTGAAATGTTTTCTTGGTTTGAAGATACATAATTAAATTTATATAACCAAAATAATAAATTTTAATTATTATTATCTCTTAAATATGATCATGATCTCTATATAGAAGGCCTCTTTAGGCCTGTTGAATCTAAAATCCTACATATGGACTTTGAATAATGGAAGAAAATTCTATGTGGAATTAAGAAAATAATAAATCTAAGGAGGTTATATTAGTATCAAAAAGTTATTACATGAATTACTATATCCTAAAATATATGGGAAATTAAATAAACACAATCAACTAGGTAATTTATGTTAGTTATCTTGAGAACCCTAAGTATCAACTAGTGGTGTGTGTAGAGAGTTTAAAGAAGATATGTAACAAGAGAATCATGAGATAAAGTAATGGCTTATTTCATATACCTTAATTAAATTTAAAACTCATAACATCACATATAGGCCACATCTCTCTCTAGACCTCACAAACACACAACTTACTAGTTGAGGGTCTCCTAAACTTGTTCATATCTCCCGTGAAAGGATGCATGGTGGATCAATATATTGGGAATAATAAGAACCCACTATGAAATAATGATTCACATTATTTGTCTGTTCATATAGATCCTATCCTTTATTAATCATCCTTAAGACCTTAAGTCACTCATAAGCTACCTAAACAGGTCAGTTTCAACCTAATGAGAGAGAGGAGGATCTTTAAGAATCTAGATGAATTGAAAAAGACCTAAAACAAAATTATTTTGTAATTTTATAGTATAGGTGTATAAAAAAGGCTAAATAAGGTTATTTATAGCTACTTGGGAGGTCTACACAAGGTGTGAAAATCTCAAAATTAACATGGAGGATCCTCAAGAGGTCAATTTTTTTTTTGAGGTTTCACACGTGTGGTAAGGTTTTGGAGTGAAAATTAAGTCTCTAGTTAAGGAGGCCTAATTGAGATCTAGTTAGGAGAGAGAAATAGATGAAAAGGACACTTAAAATCACTCTTAGGACCTAAAACTTGTCATGGAGATGTAAATACATACTAAGTCCTCAAATTTTCCCTCACTTTCCTTGTACCATCAATAAAATTATCTACACAAGGATGTTTCCATGATTTTAGGGCTACAAGGAATGAGGCTAAATTGGAGCTTTTGGTATAAAATGAATCTTTGAGGGTAATTTTAAACCTCCAAATGAGTTTTTTAAGTCTATTATGATTTTAATAGGCCATCCATAAAGAGAATGAGTTGGAGAAGATGAATTTATGTATTGACACTTGTGAGCAAGATTAGCCTAGTGAGATGAAGAGACTTCTTGACACTTATTAAGAGAATGATGTGTCAAAGGGAACTTTAAGAGATATTTTGAAAAGTGTCAATAGAAAATAAAATATGTAACTCAACATGATATGACCATCAAAAAGGTCACTTTTCCTTCTACAAGCCAAGACAAAGGATAGTTTTAGAGATCTAGGCAAGGTGTCAAGTAATGTTTAAAACTTCAATACCACTTGGAGTAGAAGATCATCTTTAGAAGACTAATATTTATTTTTAAAGATTTGATGGGGTAGTTTTAAACTCTTTTATTTTTGGAACTTCTTTTAGACACGTCTCTCTCTCCTATACCCTTCTTCTCTGATTTCTTAATACATTGAGCCTTAATTGGCTAAGTTTGTATCCTCCACTTATGTATAGTGAAGCCCTAGACATTTTAAGCCTTTGATCAATGAATAATAACATAGTTTTACCTTCTCCATAGAATGGTTTCAATATGTATTCTTAATTAGTTGATCTTACAAATTGATAGTCTTGATTCCTTAGTATGCTTGTCCTTGTTTAACATTAATGTTTAGTTTGGAATCTTTTTTAGGTCTCTTTAAGTGTTTAAATGAAGTGTGTATGGGTTTAATGACTTGAATTATCATCAATTTCATGTCATGGCCTATTGACTAGTCCTCTTAGCTCATGCTTGCTTCATAAACCTTCATTAGAAACATTGATGTAGAGAGGTAAATTTGGATTAGTGTCATGTGCAGGTTAGTCTCTTGTATGAAGTGAAATTATAGTCACTTGGTAGTGGTTAAATAAAATTTGGTACATCACCTCTATTAGAATAGGTTTCTCTCCCTTTTCCTATCAAGTGGTAGATTAGTGTTTGAGCTTAAGTGATTCATCAAGGAGAGTTAGTCCTTTAACCTCGAGATTTAACTCTCTAATAGGGTACCCATAAAATTAATGTTACATAAAATTTGGAAGGATTGAAATAACTTCTAAAGGGTGCATATTTTATTGATAATAGTTCTATTTGGCAAAAAAGTTTCTAACCTATTACCCTACCACTTTGTCAGATGAGTATGACTTCCATAAGATTTCAAAGTAATGAGATTGTGCCATGTGGTAGAAAATTTCTAACTCATTATCCTATAGGATTTAAAGTTGATATAGATGCCTATGAAATATTAGATTATTGGAATATTTTTTTTTTGGCGTCATCTTGCTCACCTTCTTGGCCAATGGCTTTGTGACTAGTATAGTGAAGCAATAAGATTTTTTCACATGGTAGCATCCTAATCACACACTTTCCAATAGTATTTTCACCCAATATAGACATCTCTAAGATCATGGGTTTCCACTATGATTCCATGTGGAAACATACCACAAGCCTGCTTGTCTAGAGGCTTTACAAGCTACATGAACATCTTTGGGATAGTAGGTCATTGGGATGATGCCAAGAGCCTAGTTACTCAAAGGCTATGTACTTAATATAGTCATTTTTTGGACTATGGAGTTATGATATTATTCCATGTGGTAACATCCTATTATCTTGACACCAACTATACAACTGACTATGCTAACGTCACTCCTAGGTTTATAGGATAGTGACATGTGGCTTGTTCTAAACCACTCACCAAAATTTCACAAAAATGGCTATGGCATAATTCTAAATAAAATCCAAGGTGATAAATGGCTAAGGTAAAAGTATCTAAGATTTTTGGGATGGTTTCACATGGCATCATCTGACCGATCTTGTAAAAATCAAGCAAATCAACAAAGGCAAGAGCCAAGAAAAGACCCATCTATAAGGCATCTAAGGTAAAGTTGAAGGGGATGAATTAAGTCAATGATAACAACATAGATAAGGTAAAATGACTAAATTTTTTTTTAATAAAAAGGTGACCAAAGCAATTAAATGTAGATTATGCCATTTTTTAGCATAGAATAATTTAGCCAAACTAGAATACAATGTTTAAAATGAAGCACAAAAACATTAAGGATAAAATACAAAGAATATAAAACTATCAAGTAATAAAATGTGAAGCATCGAGGCTTAATCAATCTTATGACACTAAACTAATATTCTTATTGATTTAGTTGATCACATGAAAAAAATAAGGTAAGCTCAATCTAAAATCCAACTAGTTCGTTTAATAGAAGATAAAACTTTGAGGATAATACAGAGAGCTAATCTATTAAACTAATCTAAGTGATCAATCAAAGTTTTAAAATAATATTATAATCATAGAGTTAAGGAAAGGTCTTAAAATCCTCCTCTAACATTGGTTAAATTCTTGTAAGGATTTATACAATTAACCTACCCTGTTACCTTGCATTATTAATATCTTAGGAAAAGATCCATGATCTATTAAAATTATCCTTTTTAAATTAGAGGGTCTTGATATAGGAAAAGTATAAGGTAGAAATTTTACTTAATTCTCTAATTAAGAACCCTTCCATAAGGCATTTCTTTATCTTATTAGCCAATACTCAGACTGTACAATCATATTATGTATTTAATTCTTCTTAACAAACACTCAACTATTTAATTTAAATCCATTAATTTATGGATAAGTTTAGTCTATGATATAAATTTAAAAAAAATACATGAACAGACACAAAGCTTATCTCTTAGGATGATTATCCATAAGTTTTAACCAAGAAAAACATATTCATTAATTTATTAAAATACCCATGCAAGCTTAAAATTTGGTCCCTACTTGATATATTCCTTCCAAGGATATCTACATTAAATATCTATTAAGGTTCCTAATACCACTCTTTATAAGAGTTTTTAAATATTATTTCTTGGATTGAACCTTAGCAAAGGTTATCCCACTAGATCTATACTAGTTAAGAATAAACCAAATCATGAATGGGTTTACAAAACCATATTATTAAGAATAGAAAATAAGTTATTTTTATTATCAAAGGAATGGGAGAAATAATTAATTTCCCTTATACTTAGTAGTTCCTTAAATTAAAGGTCCTTAAATAGTAGCATCATTAAAAGAAACTCAAAATGTAATGTACAATAATTCATAGGATCTTTAATGAATTGACATCAATATGTTTACATAGTAAGGCCATTAACTTATCTAAGATTAATCATGAATGTACAATACTCTATAAGGATTCCATTTTCAATGAAGATCCATCAAAAGGAGGTATATTAATAATATATAATAAGAAAACTATAAAATAGTTATTTGTAGTAAGAACTAGAAAATTTAGCTGGTAAACTCTATAATAATGGTGGCCTACACTTGGTCTACAATCAATCATTAATACATAAATACAATAATTTTAGCTAAGAATTATTAATCCTTGTATTATATCTAGTTATATAAATCATCAAATAATGAGTAGTCAATAGTTAAAGATGAGCTACTCTTTGCTCTAAGTGGAACTTTGGCCAACAGAAGGTGGGATCACTTCCCAACCTTTTTCCATCATCAAGTGACTACTCTAGGCACTCCCAAGTATGAATCCCAACTCTAGGCATGTTCACATCATGGTGAAAGGTAAATAAAGCAAAAAAATAAGTTAATATGTGTTGGGGTCAAGGGTATAGCTACTCATAAGGTGAGAATCCAAGCATCTATAAATCAAGAGGTTACCAACCTTGAATCTAATTTTATCAAATAAAATAAACAAAAAATAAAACACAAAGATCATAAGGATAGAATCCATCAAGCATACAACCACTAAAATATATTATCTAATTAATCATGAGAGGACTTAGGAAACATACCATCATGTACAACATGAAAGAACTACATCTTCCTCCATCATGAATAATGTGACCTTTCAAGACATCAAAAATATTGCATGATAATCCTTACTATCAAAGTAAGTGGAAATACAAGTAGATATAACTAAAATTGATGAATATCTTAACTCTAAACTCCCACACAAGGGGTAATAACATTATGGGAGACCCAAGCACAACCATAGGAAAATAAATAAGAGAATAATTAAAATAACTACCTTACTCCTCTCAAACACAATAAATCGATAAAGAATCACACAAAATTAATTTAGTCAAACAATAGGATATTAAACTAAATAACTTACCTACCAAATGATAAAGACCCTTCCATATATCTTTTATGAAGGCTTCTACTAGCCGAGTATCTCCCTCTTTGGACTCTCTTCTTGTTTCCCTTCTCTTCTTCCTTCATTCCTAGGGTGGCTAAAAATGCCAAAGGTCTCAAACCATTTTCTCAAAGACCCACCTCCTAAAATAGGTGTTCTCTCTTCCTTAAATCATAATATGAACATGACATGTGTTTATTCTTTCCTTATATTGACCAATCAATATACTCACCAACCATGCCTTAATAAATGGACATACTCTTTGCTAGTCCATATTGGTGTATGATAGCTCTAGTAGATCCCTATGGTTGATTATAAGATAATGCACCCCTGTACATAGGGCTCAAGGCAAAGGTAATTAATGGAAAAGTTTACAATTCTGCTATAAGGCATTCTAGATGTTGGTCTACTTTGTCCCCATGTATTGAATATGACAAACCAAAGGTATTTCAACCAACTCAATAGTGATTACAATCCATTATTACATACCAAGATTAATGAAAGGTTTGAATGGAATTCAAAGAATTCAATTTGGATCAATTAAGGGTTTTAGAAAAAATATGTCATAGATAGGATCACATATGATGTGACAATGACTATCATAGTCATTTTTCCTTCATTGGCAATGACCTATTCCTACACACTTATTTCACCCATGAATCCATTATCCTAATAGTCGAGGCCTAAAATAATAATCATGTTAGATTATTTACTTAAACCAATGTATTTAGATTTCTAATTAATTCATAAAGTCATGAAGTGGGATCAATATAACACCTATTAAAAGCATAATATCAATTTCAACATAAGTCATTAATTTAATTATTATTTAGCCAACTCTTACCATTTTCATGATCCACTCATGTTGTAAACAAAATAGCTAATGGATTATTACCATCGATCTAGCATAATCACCTTATCCATACCCAAAGTATGTCTCAAAGGGTCATGAATAAAATTATTATCTAGACTCAAATAAGAGTATCAATGGTCCTGTGTTCATTATGTATCCAAATGTGAGGTGAGATCCCTGTAGTTCTCTTAGTAGGGATCTTAGTCTTTATCAGGAAATCTTATGTCAATAAGAAATTGAAGTCACTTTTTGTCCATGAGGTGAATTATAACTCATCTTAAAAGAAGAGTTAACTTCATCATGTTATCTAAATATGACATCATGTATAATGATATAAACATGTGGAGAATATTTCATCATAGTAATGTATATGTAAATCAAAATGTGTATGCAAAATATGTAATGTAGGGATTATAAGCATCATTTATAAATAGATGTATCTATGAAGCATAAAATATGAGAATGATTGAACAAGACTACATAAAAAAAGTATATGATATGGATCATGGCATAATTTACTATCAAAAAGATCAATAAGTGTAATAAGCTCACATTTTAGTTTCAACATAATGCTAAGTGACACATATAAGGGACATAAATACGTCATAATAAATAAGGCCAAGGGACACTATAAAGGGACATGAATATTTTGAAAATAAGGATCATTGAATATGTCACATCACACAATACAAAAGGACCATGTACAATACACAAACATAAATTATACTATCATGTAAAAAAGTAACAACATCAATGGAACATAGAAGAAGTAAAGACTAGACTACACCATCCATTTGTATCAATGTCAAATAATATTATAATAGCATGTCCATAAATTCCTATGTAATATATGATTAAATAGAAAAAAAAGTGTGATAAATATATATAGTTTAACATGGTATAAGGTCATATAAGTATATAACCTATAATAGTGAAACCTATGGAATAAGATCCTCCTACTATTAGGATTGCCACTAGGTAGATAAAAATCCAACATTTGTATGTCCATGTGTAACATGTATGTCCTACATCATGGTCATATACCATGAAATACATGTCTATATATGAATAATATGCCATATACCAAAGCTATGATAAATAACATATGTGAATAGTATAATTTGATAATCACATCATGCTCAAGTCTTATTTTTTATTTTTAGAATTTTTTGAATGTTTTTATATTTTATTCATTATTTAAGCTATTTACATTGAAACATTAGAAATTATAAGTAATATTAGTTCAAGTGAATTATTTACATATGGTTCCTCACACATTTACCTTATATTATTGATAATTGATAGGCTTGTTTATTGACCTACTCTATAATCATAAATCATCCCAACTAATAAAGCTTAAATTTGCCCTTGTTCTCTTCATCTACATTCATGGTCTTCTGATTCTCTTTTAATACTAAGTCTTTAAATTTAGTTCATGGTTGTGAAATTTCATACCATATGATATCTTGATAGGATCCTAGTAGAATTTAAGATTCTATAGCCTATATAAGTCTATCATCTAACATTTATAATTCATGTAATTATTTATTCTAATATTCATTACATTTGATGATATACTTAAAATAAATATCCAAAGATAATATCTCAAGATCTAAAGGCAATAATTATTGTGTTCCATAAAAATAGAGTAAGGTGTAGCCTTAGATTTTGTATATACACTTTTTTAGTATGCCCAAAGTTCATAAATAATCTAATCATGCATGTCTTCACCATGTTTGGTGATTGTTTTGATTACTATCTTTGGAATTATTTTATTTGTTGATTCTACTTTTCCATTTCATTTTGGATAATATGGTATATAAAAGTTAATGGATATTGTATTTATATTAAATCCTCTTAACTATATTATTTTTTAAATAATATCCATTTTTGTGACAATGGAAGATGGTAGTATAAATCATGAAATGATATTCATAAAAATTTTACATATATCTTCACATATAGTCAATGGTTAGGGTCTGTCCTATAAACATTTTTTGAAATAATTCATATTTGTAATAATAACATCTTATTCCTTTAATGATTCTAGAAATATATTAGTGATTGATTAAAAGCCCCAAATGGATAACAACCATGCTAAAATAATAGGTTGTAATTATTATGATGGGACATGATTTAAATTAATAAGTTTTTAACATTATGAGCATAACTTATCATGGTATTGGAATTATTATTCCATTGTATGCCTATAATATTCTTATTATAATATTTTTTAAGACATCAATTTTCCATTGAAATTACCTTTACATTCACTATCATGTACTTATAGTAAGGAAATTTATGGCTTTGTCATGGTTAAGGCATAAAATTAGTTATCCCTATAATGATATTTCAAAAACATATGATCCAATTAAAATATAACATATTTATTCACATTTTGTTTAAATTTATCAGTGTGTGTAGCATTTTATAGAATATTTTTTTGTATAAAAAATTATATATATCATTATACCATTTTGAATTGATTACACTACTAGTAATTACTAGGACCTCAAGATATTATACTTATAATTTAAAAACTGATGAATGTTGTAACTATCATATAATAAAAACTATGTTATAATAATTTATGTCAATGGAAATTCATATAAGTTACACTAGCCATGGCATCAACATTTATGTTGTCTTTTCTAAGTATGCCTATAATAGAAAAAAATTGAAGTGTGTATATTACCAATGTACCATTTATTTGTATGTGATTAAATTTTATTCCTTTATTTGGTAAATTTATAAATCATTATTAACCACTAGTTGAGAAAACCCATCTACCTTAGTTATTTTATATTTATTGTGCATGTTATACATAACCCAAGTATCAATGCTTCATATTTTATTATGTTATTTGTACATGAAAAACCCAAATGATGTGTGATCGGCATAGATTGGACATGAGGGGTAATGAATATTTTGTTAGCACTGAACTCATATCACATTTAGATTCATCAAATTACATGGTCCAAATATCATCATTTATTTGATATAAAGTAAATTCTTCGTGAAAACCATCATTGATTGGTAGTGTGTATATTAATGGAACTGATGCTAGTTGGTCTATAATAAATTATCCTTTTACAAATATTTAATATATTAATTTTAGATAAAATTCCATAAGTAGCATTACCCATTTAGATATGCATCCTGATAAAAGTGCCTTTGACATAAATAGTTTGAGTGGATCCACCTTTTTGATAATCCATTTTTTTTATTGAGCATATAGTGTCTCAAATTATGTGGTGAAAAAATAAGAACTAATCATAACTTTTCATTAGTATTGTGTTTTTTAATCATTATCAAAAATTGTATGAATGATGTAGTAAGTTTCATGCTCTCTATGCTTGTCTTCATATTATTTCAATAAATCTCCTAAGTCAAAATATGTAGTTAAGGTGCAGAATAATAAAGGTCTATTTAGTGTTGTGGACATCAAAATAGGTGGATTAAATACATATTATTTAATTAAATCAAAACTCAATTGAAATTTGGCATCCCATTAAAATTTTATATATTTATTGAGTAATCACATTAACATTAGTGTCTTATTAGTGAATTGGGACATCAAACATCTTACTGCCTAAATTTTCCATTGTAATATCATAGTTTATTTAATCCTTTTGTTGGAGGCATGTCTAAAATAGTTTTGACCTTTTGGGGATCTATTTAAATGCCCAATTGAGGTATGATGTATTTTAATGAATTCCCCAATAATACCCAAAATATACATTTTTTAAGGCATACATAATATTTATAGAAATATTAAAAAAATTAAAAATATATACCATGAACATGTCATTATCTTGATTTGACAAGTAGATCACCCACATAGTCTTCTAATATCTTATATATATATATATATATATATAGTCATGAAATATATGGGTCCTAGCTAGCTAATAAGTATCCCCAACATCTTTAAATCTATACACATTAGTGGTAGAAATAAATTTGAGTTTGAGTCATCTTTAGAGAAGTGAAAATTAATTACAATGATTGGTTGGTCAATAGGGATTAGCCAAGATCAATCCAACTACAATCCTTTCACTCAATTCTCACCATTTGATGTCTCAAATGTTTGTACAAAAAACTATACATTGATATTCTAGGTGAATGTATGTTTATTATATAGATTTAGAAGTTATAAAATCAAATTACGTATGTAGGTGAAATTCCATAGAATAAATCATAATTTTTCACATAGAGGGTGAAAATTGACTTCTACATGTCTAGATCAATAGTCAATATTAGCAAAATAGGGGGAAAAAAAAATTTGAGACAAGAAAAATACAATCCTTTTACACATCATCAACATAGATAATAATCATGTGAAAAATAGAGAGTAACATAGATAAGTTGAGTTTCTCTCTATGCCTTTGTAATTTTTCATTGATATATTCTAATTTACATGTTTGGATCATAGTTTTAAATTTGTATGTTTGGTATATTCTACCAATATATGGTCAAATTTTTAATATATTAGTTTTTATATAATTTAATTTTTATTATATTATTAATCCAATTTTAGATGAAACACCATAAAGAGCATATTTGTGATATCAAGTGTCCTCTTAGGGTTTTTCAATTTTTTATTTTTTGTGTCTGTACACTATCTTATTGATTATGAATGTACATTTAATTTTCAAATGTTTATGGCATAATATGGTGTGTGTATAAATATAAAATTTTACCTATATTTCACACTTAAAAAATAGTATTAAATATTTAGTAATTTATCTAAAACCCTAAGACATAAATTTATAAGTAATGATCAAATAAAATATATGGGTTAAACAATATTTTTTATGTAATATTGTATTAATGAAATAATAACCCTTAAAAAATATATAGACACTAATATAATAAAAAATATAACTATATATTGGTATACTATACAAAAAATACAAATTTACTATGATTATTTTATAATACAAAATGGAATATCACAACAAAATGCTACAAAGGGATAGAGAAAAAATCAAATTATTTATCACACTTCAATAATTTACATAGGCCTATTATCTATGTTGATGATGTGTGAAATTATTATATTTTTATTATTTTTTAAATTTAATTAGTTTATTTGTTGTAATTGATATTGATTGTTAACAAATAAGATCAATTGTAGATCTATACTTATAGTAGTTAATTTTGATTATGATTTATTTTGTGATGATTCACCTGAATCAATAATGCCTTTTTTTCCTTCTTAATCCCTTCATTGTGCACACCAGCACATTATTGAATTTTGTGATTATTATATAATTTTTTATTAATTATAGTAATGGCTTATGTATTGTCTTGTATACAGATTTTCATTTAAAATTAAAAAGGAAACATGAGTAATTTTTCATTTTTTTACTTGGTTGTTAAAAATAATTAAATGACCCTAACTCAGGCCTTGACTCTCATGTTAATTTATATAATCCACTTTTTAGTGGAAATTAAGAAGAGGGTTCTTTTGGTGGACTTAGTAATTAATCTTAATTTTAAAATTTGACATGCAACTTAGAGTTTCATTTGGACTATTATGTAAGTTAAAAATAATGGAAAATGCTAAAATATTAGGTTTTAGTTTGGTGCATTTCTCAAGAGGAGGTATAATTAGCATTTTTATGGATTTTTTAAACCTTAAGGTGACATGTGTGCATGATTTGTAGGCATAAAATTAGGTTTAATAGATAGTTGGATTGACAGAAAACAAGAGAAGGAAAAATAATAATAATGAATGAAGTAAATTGAAACAACCCAATTTTTTTTTTTGAAGTCATCTATCAAAGTACACAATAGAACAACAAAGGGTCCTACTACATAAAGTTATTTTAGTGCAATGTAATTCAACTCTAACATGAAGAAATAGTAACCCAAACATCTCAAAGGATAATGATATAACAACCAAAATGGCATTAGGTGTATCCAAGCATGTTTGGTTAGCTAATCACTAGATACATAAATAAGATCAAATAGAAGTACAAAACTTAAGCATGGAGGTCCAATGATTGATCACAAGGGTCTATCTCACAAAATTTCTTATAAAGTTTTGTCACTTATGAGATCAATATTGGAGGTCTCTAACCCACTACTAAATCCAACATGGCATAAGATAATGGATCCAAACCTTTTGGGAAAACACCCTAAGGAGGTCTACTCCTTGTCCTACCCCTATATATCACTAATCATGATCCAAGGTCCTTTGGTAATATTAAGCCTTCATTTCCTTAAAAGGTGATGGACACACAAACACATGATAAGACTCTATGTAGAATGAATTATTCTCATTAGATTTGATGAAGTAAAACTCTAGGTGGATGACATCACCCATGTGATTATCTTATTAAACAAGCATACATTTATCATTGGAAAATAAATTACTCCTCATGATACATGGTCACTATCTTATGATCCATCCAAATGTGTCTCACACCTAAATGTTACTTAACTATCCTTTAATTACCCTACCTATTATTAAATAAACATAGGTATTTATGTGATTCAATTACCATGCATATGACTACACATGACTTTTTTTATTAAATAGACTTAGGTATTTACTTGTGCATTTATTAAGGAAGATTATGTTTTATAAACTCATTACCAAGGTGGATGAATTAATCATTTAACTAAGTATTACCTTAGATATTTTCATAGCTTAATATTTCTCATCCTCATTTGAGGTTATTTACCAAACACATGGATTATATAAAAATCACAACACAAGGTATACTTATAATTTTAAACACATATATATTCTATATCCAATGACTATGTATTCTAATGTAAGCATTAATGATAATTTAGATAGCTTCCATTAAACAAGAGTTTGATTATAACATCTGAATTATTAAAATTTAAGAAAACTTGTTATATATCTAGAACTTTATGACACCATTAATAGTATAATCCATAATCCAAGATGAGGATCCATATACAAAGATCATTGATCTAGCTTACTTCATTGCTTAATCAATGGAAGTAATCTCACTTAAAATGCCATTACAACCAATAATCATTCATTCCAATTGCATAGTAATGAGAACATATTAATTGAATTACGATGGTCTATATGAAAAAATTATTTTCCACAACCTAATTTCAGCCAAGGCTATAAACATGAAAACATGTTAAGACCATAGGTCTAGTAAAATTGCTACAACTAAGGGTATCTTATATCATCACTCTAATGACATAAATACTTGGAAATTTCACATGCTAGATAAATATTTCATGTTATGAGAATATTTCCAAATAAAATATCATTAAGATATCCAAGTGAAAATATATGCATAATCCCATCAAGGTGATTTACATCCTCTAACCGATTCTAGCATACCATAATACAACACCATCTTATTCCATGTAATTCAATATTTAGGACATTATCATTTTAGTTGTTCTAATAATAACATTTTCTAATTTCATGCCTATTTAAAGTCCACAAGTATGTCACTAAAACATATGCATATAATAATATGAAAATATCAAGTAAAACATAATGCATTCTAATACACTAACCCTCATATGATAAACAGATCCCAATATAATTGATTACAATAATTAAAGTTGATTTAATATATAAGAACCTCATAACTATCATCAAGACTACCTCTAGTGTATAAAACATATACAATAATGTCCATATTTTAACCTACCAATATTATAAAATGTCATAATATAATAAGATGAACTATCACATAAAATAAGAAAACATGTAACATCCATCAGTCCAACAACATATGTTAACAAGCACAAATAAGGGAAGCTACAAGATGTAATCCCAGTTCAATAAAAAAGTAGACAAACACTTCTAGGAGGACACCCCTCAAATCCATCCCTATGAGCCCTCTATTGGTGGCCCTCACCACCCCAACCATCAACTTGGTGGAGGGTTTTAGTAATTAAGTACTTAGGTGAGGTAAGAGATATATACACATAATACTAAGCCACTAGTAAGGACTTATAAAAAAATGTCAACAAGGAATATGTATCAATGTAGAAGACATAAAATTGTAATACTTAGCCAAGAGGATTATCTAAGCATAAAGTAAATAACACCAAGGGTCCAATTAATAATAGCCAAAACCCACAAATAGGCCAGTCTAAATGTCTATGACACAATAAATTCAATCATAAGAAAAATGCATATGTGTTTATCACTAAATGCTACACATCCCTCTTTGGGAAAAAATGTGCCACTCAATACTATCATGTGGCCAAACCCATGATAATCTCAACCAAGAATAATAAAGTTTTGAGGCCTAGTTTCTCCATCAATTTAGTTTTATTAATAGTTTAAAATCCATTCAATCTTCTACATTGGGATATTGAATAAATATATCCAACAATTATATTCATCAAGGACAAGATGCATTGAATAAGAATGAGGAATACTCTTAGGAATGATAAATCTAAACCAAGGGAAGATGGAGCCCATGTATAAATAGAGTTCTAAATCATTAGGACCAATGAAAATAAGCAAACATATTTGACATATTGAACAAGTATAACACAATACATTTAATTCCACAAAAACCCATGAGGTTCAAACCAAGATCAATAGAGGAAGTCCAACTCAATTGAGCTTACAAACATTATGGAAAACAACATACAAAAACCACTAGTTGCCTAGGCTAGAGGAATACCAAACCAAGTTTCATTAAAAACTCATGGGGTTTAATTTGACACAGTAGGGTGTAATTTGAAATAACCCAACAATAAAATTGGGTGAGATAAATACCCACCAATATTAAATCATTTCCCATTTTTAAAACTTAAATTTCATTTTATTTTGAAAAAAAATGAAATCAAACCATAAGCAAGTTGATTAAGACCATTAGGGGTTTGTTTTGTATTTTCACCTTTACTTTTTTTAGAGTCATTCAACTTGTTTCTCATTTCATAAATCCTAATATGCATTTTTATAAGCAACTAAAGGCCATAATTAATGAAATTAAGTGGATTGAGGACTATTAGGGGTTCATTTTGAAATATCTTAACTTCACTATGAACCCATGAGAAAATATATAATGTTTCACATTATTTTAGAAAACACAATAGCCATGAACCACAAAATGCATACATCCAAATTCTAATACATAACTTACTATCCATTAAAATATAATTGGTTTCTATGAGAAGAAAATTAGCTTAACATGGAGATGAGTGAATATTTTCAATACTTTGAAGTGCCATACACTGTCAAAGGGAGATAAGAATATCTATGTAGATATTTATGGGTTCCACCATCCGTTCATATACCATCATGCCCCTTACCCAACATTATTTTTCTTCCTCTCCAAGTGCCAAACACTTCCTGCTTAGAATTGACCCTTCTTCCTTTTTCTTATCAATTCCATGCTCCTTTTTTTTCTTATCTTCTTTCCCCACATCACACTCTCTCCTATGCCTTCTAGCTCACCATCCTTACCATTTTATATTCTCCTATTTAACATCAACCCCTATCATGTTTCTCTCCCTTTATCAAATACATTCCATAACCCCATGCCATGCCTCTACCTTATCCTTCACCTAGTTTCCCTTCCATCCTCTAATCATATGCCATGGTCTCCCTACCAACCATACACTTCCCCTATCAGTCCACCTACATCTCAACTACTCTCCTCCATTCTCTAACCACCATCCTCCTTCCTTGCCTTTAAATCCTTCCTTATATTCTTCCCACACATCCCTACCAATGCCCCCATCATATCTTATTAATTTCCATTACTTATCTGGCTTCCACCATACTTTTCCATCCACTTGCCATAATGGCATCCTTCTACCATTAATGCCACATTGGCATATGTAGCAATTAGAGCAAATCATATCATATAATATATATCTATATATACATATATATACCTTGGAGAATGAAACAATATATATAATAATATTATTATATAATATAATAATATAAATAAAATATATATAATAAAATAATATAATATATATTTATAAATAGCATAACAATATAAATCAAAAATTAATAAAATCCTCCAATAGAATAGTAAAGATTCAAGCACAAGTTAAAGAGGATAAGATAATAAAATAAAAGACATAAAATATAAGCAATAAAATTTCTAAAATAAAATAAAAATAAAATCTAATTTAGAAATAATAACAAAATCATTAAATAGAAGTTATTAATAATAATAATAATAATAATAATAATAATAATAATCTACCCAATTAAATAATAATAAAATAAGCATGTTCATTAAGATATAAATTAATAAAATCACAACATCGACCTGAACATAAAAATATCGACCCTCAATAATAATTAACACCATCATAAGTCAATCAAGGCTCAAGGTAATTCAATTTCCCATGAAGGAGGTAGTTAGGGATGTTCTGCTGAGTCAAGAGACTCTATAGGTCTAGATGAACCCAACTGACTAGGTTAAAAGGGTCAATCAACTCATATGGATTAACATCTAGTGTTCATGACGCCTAGGTAGGATATTTAAAGAGTGAGAAAAACCTCATGAATATAAAGATAGGAATGAATAATGATGATGACCAAACTTGATAATCTCAATCAGGGAATAATAGTATAACCCACATGCACAAAATAGGGTGAGACTAATAATGGCAAAAATTAATAACATAAAGGCATATAATGATGGTGGCTCAATATTACCTAGTACATGTTATACCTATCAGAGTGACATTTCAATTATTCAATTACTCATGATATGCTTGAGATTTCCAAACCCAACGTTGAGCCTAGCTCATAGCTTGGTGCTTACATCACCAAATAAAACATTAGTAGTACCTAAACACTATGAATATGATAATAATAACTCAGCCTAAATCATTAGACATAAAATGATAAATCAAATGTAATCAGATATCACTAAGAAGGGTAAGAGTTAGTCTTGATAACCATGAACCCATGCATGCCCTATGAGGAATAATCAACAACTACAAAAGTGATCAATGTCAATCCACATCAGTGAGACATGTTAAAGTAATATCATGTAATAATGTAACTAAGATAAAGAAGCATATACACGTAATAAGATAAAATGAATCCAATGTAAGTAGTATGTATAACAGGATATAGTGAATCCAATATGAACATCAATTGTGACATATCATATCATGACAACTATCATAGGTACCTTTATCATAACCATTTAAAATCAAAACTAACATCAACGATTAGTTGTCAAATTACTATCACATGCTAAGCAAGCCATAATCTACTATCTACAAGGGGCCACACAGTTGATTCATGACATTTTCCCCTCCTTAAAGAAGAACCATCCCATTGACCATCAATAGTAAAGCACAAAGTTCTTAGAATTTTTTTAACAAAACCAATCACTACTGCTACACAATCACTCCACCCATTATGTGGTGGAAATGTCTTAATGACATATTGCAGGTATTCCTATCTTCTATCATCATAAAATCAACATTATCTAATGTATTAAGCTAATTATTGGCCTCTTTCCCATCTTCACATGTCCTTCACAGCACTGAAGGGGGAAAATAACACTTATAAAATACTATCATGGTGGAAACTTCCACTAAATCTCACTATTGGCTAGAAATTTTCTACACATGCCTTAAAAAGGCCATCAAAACCATTAAAAATTATTTAAAAAAAACTATAATAGGTTGATCAAACCCAAAATACCTACATCAATCAATAAAATTTCCAAGGTAACAGATGTTAATTTCAATATAACTCAACATTTACAGCCATCCTAATCATTTACGAAGACATATATAAGCATCATGAGCACACAATTTATCAAAACACAACTCATACTTTCCTTAATACACTTTCCAACAAGGGTAATAACAACACTCCCAAGCAAAAACATACAACTAAGGAACTGCAAGACAAAAATGAGGTCTAAACCAGATTAATAATTTGAATGTGCAACTTGACTCAGGTCAATTTCACTTGTATCAACACATATAAACCTAAAATATGAGGTCAATAATCATAAAATCATCTAATCCCATTGGATTGCAACTAGAGTCTAAATCAAGAGTGTAAATATGCCACTAAATCATTATGCCACCTACATAATCCTAAGAGAATTCATCATAACATGTCATATCAAAAGGGTAGTAACCCATACCATTATGGTTACTCTAAGACATCATCAACTATTCATGGGTCAGTGCAACATCCCACACCAACCACACTAAACCATGGAGATGCCATACCAGGAATCACGTGTAACCTAAAGGCTTAAAAATTGTTCTCTAACACACATGCAAGATCACACAATGGTCCTAGGATACCAATCCAACCATCCAAAAATAACCATCTAAGGGCATCACTCTATCCACGACTCAAGTGGGTACCTATGATTTTAAATACCACCTAATCAGGGCTTAGTGCTACTCTATCTAAGCAAAAAATCACCATATATTAAAGTAATGCTTCTAAAACAAAACAAAAATATTCATCCTAGAATATTTCTAATAGGTATAATAATAACAATACCTCAATCAAAGCATGGTTGCATCTATAGGCCAACACACACATGTATATAAATAAGTACCACCTTGCTAATATGCATATATGTCCAAGTCTATAGGAGTAATTAATGCTTCATAAGGGAAAAATAATAAAACTTCACAATGGCTACTTTTCCCACAACCCATCTAGATGTGGCTAAATGAACTCTAAATCCATAAAGTGACCATTATGCACTAAGACTCCATGACCAACTCATGACACACATGGTGCACTCTCTAAATGAATCAAGTGGCAACTCATGAAAAAGGGAAAATTGGATTTTTAGCCTAGGAAAGACTCCACTTCCTAACTTGTACTTGGTCAAAAATCATTATAGATGTAGTGTTTCTCTACCCTCAACCTAATATTGACACCCATACTCAATAATAGAGTAGTGAATGTGGGATTACACATCAAAATATAACATTATATCTTGGTACATTCAATTAAATAGAAGTTGGTTTCAAGAGGAAAAACACATCATATAGAGGGTGCATGAATATATCACCACATACCAAAAATGTTAACAACATGGGTCACATTTATTTCAAGACATGTATATAAAATAACCATACAAAAGTTTTAAAAACATAGATCAAATTAAGGTTCACATGATGGATTCAAAATGGGGGAAGATCACTTTACACAAGTAATTTTTCATCATTCACACATTCAACCATTTACACATGCAACCATGTATGCTAATTTCTATACAATAATGTTGATGTCAAGAAATGAAGTGAAAACTCACAGGGTTATTTTATACACATAGGGTGTAAAAGATATGAATTTACATGATTTGACACAACCAATGAAATGTGAAAGTTCACACAACAAAGTTGGTATTAACACAATTATGTGAAAGTCCACAAGGTCAACCATATGCATAAATATAATAAAGGCTCAATTTTTACATGATTTAGAAATATAAATGAAAATTAATAATTATAGAACACATAATAGTTTTACCTACAAGAAAAAAATACATGAAAGAGACCACATATACATGACTCAGGTGTTCAAACAACTAAGAAAAGGTACTTTAACATCATGACAATCAACATATATGATGGTGAATCACAAGGGTCCACTACTCCCATCGAGCCATCTGATGTCTAGATGTCATCTACATGAAACCAATATCTATTATATAATACACATAATTAATCTCATGGATCTCAAATCTCAATCACCTTCCTTCTAAGAAGGATTGTATTCCAATAAAGCTTAAAATCTGTATTTGAGGGTTTTAAAAAATTTACCAATAATTTTTGTACATCATGGATAGACAGCTCATGCTAATCAATAGAAATAAGAAATCCCCAAAGCTCTCCATCTTTACCAAGCATGTCAGTCACACTCACCTACTAGACCCTCCAGGTTTAAGCCTCACCCTCAGACCTTCTAAGATGTTACACCTCGGCATCATTGGATAGTTTGCCCATGTAAACTATCAATGGCCACTAAGGTATTATCTCATGATTACAACAATAACAAGATTATATCACCTATTATTTTGGTTGACTTAATCTAACAATTCAAAGGTTAAATAGTAGTGATTGTTTTAATGCAACCTTATTTTTGGGAAAGGGTAGAATTACCCAAGGCATGGGGTGAATGCTATAGCATTATCATCAAAATTAAAAAAAAATCATGATTAACAAGTCTAATTAAACTTTGAATAAAAATCCCCATGGATACATGGTATATATATATATATCACAATAGACATCTCATGAGTATCAAAACATAACTAAGATTTAAATTAAGCATGCTATTAGATTCATAACTCAACCAGAATTAGATAAACATCCTTATGGATATAACATATCCATGGTCAACATGACAACCTCAATAATTAACCCATCCATGGTTAAAGCATCACCAATGTAAACACATCTATAATCAAAACATCATCATGATGCAAAATAAGAATTAGACATCCCTATCCACCCTTATTTATTTTCATCCTTTTGGAGTTACAAAGACACATTCTTCTCTATCTAACTCAAAGGATATTGAATACATAAACAATATCAAGCTCTTAATATAGCTCAAGGTACTCCCTCATATGTAGAGATCTAAAGCCTTATTAACTTACCCAAGAAAATATAACACCCTCACCCTATACACTTCTCCTAGTTTGAGCTCAACCCTTGGTCTTCTTGAGGTGAGGATGTTCTAAGAATCTATTGATGACTCACCTATACAAGTTTAAAATAGATACTGAACATCATTTCCTCAATTCCAAGGCAAAACATTGATCACCAATCTTCCATTGACTTACCCATACAAGTCAATGGTTGACAAGTGATGCTTACCCCAAATGAAATCAATTATGGGAAGGGTTGACCCAACCAAATCTATAAGTAAGAATCACAAGATCATTTACATAAATTTATTGATTTCTTTACACTCACACACACATACACATTCCATAAAATAAGAACCTCCAACATTTTAGGTTTGCATAAACAAAACACTATCAACTCATCCATGAGGTTAAGTGACTTGATAAGGGTCACCTCATAGCCTCCTCAAATAGATAAGATATATATCCATATGTACCAGACATGAAACTCCATCCATTTTCTATTATGCATGTTGAAGTACAAGGCTCTAATTTAGTCTTAGTAAGATAACATAGACATATAGGTGGCATTTAGCCATCATAAGGCATACACATACATGCTGGTAAATTAAGTCTCTAAAAGGACATGTACATTTATACTATGTGAGTTTATAATAATTTAAGTACATCATGCATGCACAAGCCCTTGCAAGGGAATGCACAACCACACAAAATCTCAACCATATTTTCAAGCATATGCCAAACAAGATTAGTGTAATGTGTCCAAAATCAACAAAAATCTTTAATCAAAGTCACTGATAGTAGGGGGAGGATAAGGTATAGGCATGGTGTTAGGTTATGTAATAGATGAAACAACACCAATTTTTTTTTTGAAGTTATCTATCAAAGTACACAATGGAACAATAAAGGGTCCTACTACATAGAGTTATTGCAGTGTAATGCAACTCAACAAATATTATAGGAAGAACTAGCAATGTAAACATACCAAAGGATAATGATATAACAACTAGAATGACATTAGGTGTATCCAATCATGTTTGGTTAGCCAATAACTAGATATGCAAATGGGATTAAATAAAAGTGGAAAACTTAAGCACAAAGGTCCAATGACCAATGACAAGGGTCTATCTCACTAAATTTAATAGCAAGTTTCATCACTTATGAGATCAACAAGTGGAGGTATCTAACCCACTAATACAACCAACACAGTGTAAGCTAAGGGATCCAAACCTTTTAGGAAAACACCCCAAGGAGGTCTACTCCTTGTCCTACCACCATAGATCACTAATCATGATTCAAGGTCCATTAGGAATATTAATCCTTTGCTTCTTCAAAAAGTGAAGGCTACATAAATAAAGGATAAGACTCTATGAAGAATGAATTCTTCTCATTAGATAAGTTGAATTACAAGATAATCAACTCTAGGTGGATGGCATCACCCACATGAGTATCATATTGAACAAACATACATTTAGCAGTGGAAAATCAATTACTCCTCATGTTATGAGATCACTATCCCATGATCCATCTAAAGGGATATAACACCTAAATGTTACTTAATTATCCTTTAGTTATCCTACCCTATTATTAAATGAACATAGGTATTTGTGTCATTCAATTAACATGCATATGACTACACAATAGTTCATTTATTTATTAGCCTTAGGCATTTACTTGTGCATTTATTAAGGAAGATTATGTTTTATAAAATCATTAACAAGGTGGATTAATTAATCATATAACCAAGTATTACCTTAGAGATTTCCATAGCTTAATATTTCTCCTCCTCATTAAAGGATATTTAACAAACACATGGAGTATCTAAAAATAAAAACACAAGGTATATCATGAAGTTTAGTGCCAACATGCACTTATACTTCTAAACATGTCTATCTTCTATAACCAATGATAATATATTCTAATATAAGCATTTATGATAATTTAGCCAGCTTCCATTAAATAAGAGGTACATTATAACATTTAAGTGATTAAACTTTAAGAAATCCTATCATATATCTAAAATATTATGAAACAATTAATCGTATAATCTATAATCCAAGATGAGGATCCATATACAAAGATCATTGATCTATCTTACTTCATTAATTAATTAATTGAAGTAAGCTCACTAAAAATGCCATTATGACCAATAAGCATTTATTTATTTCATGTATTAATGACAACATTTTGCTTGAATCATGATGGTCTATAAGTAAAATGTATTTACCACAACTTAATTTTAGCTATGGTTATAAACATGAAACCATATTAATACCATAGATCTAGTAAAAATTTTATAACTAAGGGTATCTTATATCATCACTCTAATGACATAAACAATTGGTAACTTCACATGCTAGATATACATTCCATGTTATGAGAATATTTCCAGATAAAAGTTCACTAGGAAATCCAAGTGAAATATATGCATAATCCCACCAAGGATATCCACAACCTCTAATTGATTTTAGCATACCATAATATAACACCATCTTATTCTATGTAATTTCAGATTTAAGACATTATAGTTTTAGTTTTCCTAATAATAACATTTTCCAAATTCATGCCTACTTAAAGTCCACAAGTATGTCACTAAAACATGTACATACAATAATATGAAAAGATCAAGTAAAACATAATACATTCTAATACACTACTGTTGATATGATAAATAGAGCCCACTTTAATTGATCACCATGGAATAATTATAGTTGGCTCAATATATAAGAACCTCTTAACTATCATCAAGATTACCTCCATTATCTATAACATACCCACTAATGTCCATATTTTAAATTATCAATATTAAAAATGTGCATAATGTAATAAGATTAACTATCACATAAAATGAGTAAACAACTATGATCCATCAATCTAACAACATCTGTCAATAGGCATAAATAAGGGAATCTTCCACATGTAATCCAAGTGAAATAATGAAGTAGATGAACATTGGTAGGAGGACTCCCCTCAAAACTCACCCTATGATCCCTTTATTAGTGGCCCTCACCACCCCAACCATCAGCTTAGTGGATGGTTTCGACAATCAAGTACTTGGGTAAGGCAAGATATATACACATAATACTGAGCCACCAATAAGGACTTATAAAAAACATCAACAAAAACAAATCAATAATGCAAAAGACATAAAACCATAATTCTCATTCTAAGAGGCTTATCTAAGCATAAACTAAATAACACTAAGGGTTTAATTGATGATAGCCAAAAACCAGATAATAGGCCAAACTAAATGTCTATGACAAAATAAATTCAATCATAAGAAAAATTCATAGGAGTCTGTCACTAAACACTACACATCCTTCTTTTGGAAAAAATGTGCCACTCAATACCATCATGTGGCCAAACCCATGATAATCTCAAGTGGGAATATTAAAGTTTTGAGGCCCTATTTCTTGATTGATTTAGTTCTATTGACAATTTAAAATCCAATCAATATTCTACATTGGGATATTGAATAAATACGTCCAACACTAATATTAATCAAGGATAAGAAGCATCAAATACAAAGAAGGAATACTCTTAAGCTTGACAAATATAAACCAAAGGAAGATGGAACCCATGCACAAATAGAGTTATAAATCATTAGGACTAATGAAAATAAGAAAACATAATTGATATCTTAAACAAGTATAACACAATATATTGAATTCTAAGAAAATCCATGAGGGACAAACTAAGAGAAATAGAGGAAATATAGCTTAATCAAGCTTACAAACATATGGAAACCAACATATAAAAACCACTAGTTCACCAGGATAGAGGAATACCAAACCAAGTTTCATTAAAAACTCATGGGCTTAGATTTGATACAATAGGGTGTAATTTGCAAGAACCCAACAATAAAACTAGGTGAGATCAACACCCACCAATAGTAAACCATTTCCCATTTCTAAAACATAAATTTCATTTTATTTTTCAAATGAAATCAAACTATATGCAAGTTGATTAAGACCAATAGGGGTTTGTTTTATATTTTCCCCTTTATTTTTTTGAGATTCATTCAACTCATTTCTCATTTCTTAAATTCTAATATTCATTTTTATTTTCAAGGAAAGGGCACAGTAAAAGAAATAAAGTTGATTAAGGACTATTAAGAGTTCATTATGAAGTCTTGACTTCACTATGAACCCATGAGAATCTATTTAATATTTATCGTTATTTTAGAAAACACAACAACCCCAAACCATAAAATGCATACATCCAAATTCTAATAAATAACTTACTTGCCATTAAAATACAATTGGTTATTGTGAGAAGAAGATGAACCTAGCTAGCATGGAGATGAGTGAATCTTCTCAATCATTTAAAGTGTCATACACTATCAAAGAAAGATAAGGATATTTTTTTAGAGATTTATGGGTTCCACCATTCCTTACACTACCCTCACACCCCTTACCCAACATGATTTGTCCTCCTCTCCAAATGCCAACCACTTCCTACTTGGCTTCGACCCCTTCTCCTTTTTCCTATCATTGCCATGCTTCCCATTTTCTTTCTTCTCTTTTTTCCCTACATCACACTCTCTCCTATTCCTTATAGATTACCATCCTTACCATTTTCTATTCTACCATTTGGCATTGACCCCTATTGTATTTCTCTCCATTTTCCTATTATGTTCCATAACCCCACGCCATGCCTCTACCTTATCCTCCCCTTGGTTTCCTTATCATCCTCCTATCATACACCATGGTCTCCCTACTAACCATACACCTCCCTTATTAGTCCCCCTATGCCTCATCTACTTCCCTCCATTTTCCAACCACCTTCCTCTGTCCCTAAATTCACATCCTTCTTTCTCTCCTTCCCACACATCCCTAACAATGCCCCTATCTCACCTTGTCAAATACCATTACTTTTTTTTATTATGCCCATACTTTTCCATCCACTTGCTATAATGTCATCCTTATATCCTTAATGCCACATTAACATCATATATATATATGTGTGTGTGTGTGTGTGTGTGTGTGTGTGTGTGTGTGTGTGTGTGTGTGTGTGTGTGTGTGTGTAACATAATAATATAAATCAAAAAATTAATAAAATCTTACAAATATAATAGTAAAGCTTCAAGCACAAGTTAAAGAAGATAAGATAATAAAGTAAAAGATATAAAATATAAGTGATAGAATTTATAAAATAATGTAACAATAAAATCTATTTTAAAAATAGTAACAAAGTCATTAAATAAATATTAACAATAAGAATTATTAAAATATTAACAATAAGAATTATTAAATAATATATGTTAATAAAATACATAACCTAAACAAGGTCATTAATGATAAAATGGTTAAATAGTAGTGAATAATAATAATAATAATCATAATCATATTCTACCCAATTAGATAATAATAAAATAAGTAGGGTCATTAAGATATAAATTAATAAAATCACAATATTGACCTGAACATAAAAAGATCAACCCTCAATAATAATTCACACCATCCTAAGTTGATCAAGGCTTAAGGTAATTCAATTTCCCATGAAGGAGATAGTTGGGGATGTTCTCTAGGGTTAAGGGATTCCTATGGGTCTAAACAAACCCAACCAACCAAGTTAAAAGGGTCAAACCACTCTTTTAGCTTAACATCTAGTGTTCACAACACCCAAGTAGGATACCCAGAGTGCAAGAATGACCTCATGCATACAAAGGAAGGCACAAGGAATAATGATGACAAAAATTGATAATCTTAATCAAGGAATAAGAATAAAACCCACATGCACAAAGTAGGGAAAGACTAATAATGGTGAAAAATAATAAAATAAAGGCATATAATGAAGGTGGTTCAATATTATGTAGTACATGCTATTTTTTTTAGAGTGACATTCTAACTACTCAATCATCCATGATATACTTGAGATGTCCAAATGTAATGCCAAGCCTAGCTCATGGCTTGGTGCCTACATCTACCAAATAAAACATCAATAGTAATTTAACATTGTTAATATGATAATAATAATAACTCAACAAAAATCATTAGACATGAAATGATGAATCAATTATAATTAACTATCACTAATAAGGGAAAGAGTTAGTCATAATAACCATGAACCCATGCATGCCCTCTGAGGTACAATCAATAATTGTAAAAGTGATCAATGTCAATCTACATCAGTGAGACATGTTAAATCAATATCATGTAATAATTTAACTAAGCTAAAGCAACATATACATAGAATAGGATAAAATGAATCCAATGTAAGGAGTATGCAAATCAGGATATAATGAATCTAATGTGAGCATTAACCATGACATATCATATCATGATGACTGTCGAAGGTATATGTATCACAACCATCTAAAATCAAAATCAACATCAACTAGAAATAGCCAAAGTGTTATCACAACATGCTAAGTAAGCCATAATCTAGTGTCTACAAGGGGCCACATAGTTAGTTTTTGATATCCTCCCTTCCTTAAAGAGGATCCATCCTAGTGACCATCAATATTCAAGCACAAAGTTCTCAAAAAAAGTCTAAAAAAACCAATCACTACTACTACACAATCACTTCACCCATTGTGGGGTGATAATGTCTTAGTGACATCTCATATGTATTCATATCCACTATCATCAAAATATCAACATTTTCTAATGTATTAGGCTAATTAATGGCCTCCTTCCCATCTTCACATGTCCTTCTTGACACTAAAGGGGAAAATAACACTTATATAACACTATCATAACAAAAAAATCCACCAAATTTCATAATCTAGCTAGAATTTTTTTAATCTTATGCCTTAAAAATTTCATCAAAACCATCAAAATCTACTAAAATAATCTATGATAGGTTCACCAAACCCAAAATGCCTACATCAGTCAATAAAATTTCTAAGGTAACAATTGTTAATTTCAATTTAATAATATAGTTACAACTATCTCGTCCATCTATGAATGCATACATAAGCATCATGAGCACATAATGTCTCAAAACACAACATCTCATACTTTCTTTAATACACTTCCCAACAAGGGTACTATTAACAACACTCCCAAGTAGGAACATACAACTAAGGAACCACAATAGAAAAGTGAGGTCTAAACCAATTTATTTATCTGATAATGCAACTTGACTTAGGTCAATGTCACTTGTGTCAACACACACAGACCTAAAATATGAGGTCAATAATCATAAAATCATCCAATCCCATTGGATTTCAATCAAATTCTAAATCAAGAGTGGAAATATTCCAATAAAACATTATGTCACATGCATAATCCTAAGAGCATTCATCACATAATGTCATATCACAAGGGTAGTAAACCATACCATTATGGTTACTCCATTATATCATCAACCATTTAGGGGTCAGTGCAGTGTCCCAAACCAACCATTTTGAACCATGGAGAAGCCATACAAGGCATCACATGTAACTTAAAGGCTTACAACATGTTTTCCAACACACATGTGAGCTTTCATGATGGTTTATGGATACCAATCCCACCATCCAAAAATAACCATTCGAGGGTATCACCCAACTTTCATCACTCTATCCAAGAGTGAAGTGGGTACCTAAGATTTTAAACACCTCATGATCATGGCTTAGTGCTACTTTATCTAAGGATAAAATCAACATATATTCTAGTAATACTTATAAAACAAAATATAAATATTCATCCCAAAATATTTTTGATGGGTATATTAATAAAAATACCTCAATCAAAGCATGGTTTTACTTATAGGCTAACACATGCATGTATCTCAAAAAATAACACCTTACTGATATGCATATATGTCCAAGTCTATAGGACTAGTTAGTGTTTCACAAGGGCAAAAAGTAAAACTTCACAATGGTTGATTTTCCCATAGCCTATCTAGAAGTGGCTAAAGGAATTCTAAATCGATAAATTGACCATCATGCACTAAAATTCCATGGCCAAATCATGGTACACATGGTTTACACTCTAAATGAATTAGGCGGTTACCCATGTAAAGGGGAAAAGTGGATTTTTAGCCTACAAGAGACTCCACTTCTTGGCCTGTACCTAATCAAAATCATTATGGATGTAGTGTGTCTCTACCCTCAACCTCATACTGACACCCATACCCAATGCTAGAGTAGTGAATTCAAGATTAAATATCACAATACAATGTTATATCTTGGCACATTAAATCAAATAAAAGTTATTTTCAATAGGGAAAACACATCATACAAGGGGTGCATGAACATATCAACACATATCAAAAATGTTAACAACATAGGTCACATTTATTCCAAGACACTACACAAAATATCTATAGAATAATTTTAAAAACATATATCAAAGTAAAGTTCACATGATGGATTCAAAAAGGGGGGAAGATCACTTTACACAAGTAATTTATCACCATTCACGTGTTCAACCATTTACACATGCAAGCATGTATGCAAAATTCTAGATAATAATGGTGATATCAAGAAGCGAAGTGAAAAATCACAAGGATATTTCATACACATAGGGTGTAAAAGATACCAATTTACATGATTTAACACAATCAACAAAATGTAAAAGTTCACACAATGTTGGTATCAAAAAAATAATGTAAAAGTCCACAAGGTTAACCATATGCACAAGTATAATAAAGGAAAATATTTTAGATGATATAGCAAGATCAATGAAAATTACTAATTATACAACACAACAATTTTACCTATAAGGAGTAAACACATGAAAAATACCACACATATGTGACTCAAGTGTTTAAACAATTATTCTAAGATACTTTCACATCATGAAACTCAACATACATGATGGTGAAGCACAAGGGTTTACTACTCTCATTGGGTCACCTGATGTCTAGATGTTATCCACATGACATCAATATCTATCATATAATACACATAATGAGTCCCAAGGATCTTGAATATTGATCACCTTCCTTATAGGAAGGATTGTATTCTAAAGCTTAAAATCTATCTCCATGAGTTTTGAAACATTTACCAACAATGTTCATATGTTATGGATAGATGGCTCACACTAGATGATAATAATAAAAGATCCAAAAAACTCTCCAACTTGCCCAATCAAGTTAGTCACACTCACCTGCTATACCCTGTAGGTTTAAGCCTCACCCTCGGACCTCCCAAGATGTTACACTTTGGCATCATTGGATAGTTTCCCATGTAAACTATCAATGGTTGTTAAGGTATTATCTCATGATTACAATAACAACAACAATCGTATATCACCTATTCTTCTAGTTTACTTAATTTAACAAGTCAAAGGTTAAATTGTAATGCTTGATTTGATGCAAACTTACTTTTGGGAAAGGGTGGACTTAGACAAGGCACATGATGAATGTTATAGAATTATCATGGGAATTATAATGTATCATGATCAAAAAGTCCAATTAAACTCCCAATAAACATCCCCATGGATCATGGTATATCTATATCATACCAAACATCCCATGAGTATCAATAGATAACCAAGATTTCAATTAAGCATCCTCTTAGATGCATAACTTATCTAGAATCAAATAAACATTCTCGTTGATATAACATATCCATGTTCAACATGAAAACCTCAAGAAATCAATCCATCCATGCTAAAATAACCATCATGGATGTAAACCCATATATAATCCTTTCCTTGTTCCTTGTAGTTTTGTGTTAGTTTTGGGATAAAAATGGATTAATTGATGTTTTATTTGCATATTAACAAATTTAACTCATCCTATTTGAACCCATAACATTTTTTACTAGGTTGGAGTGCATATATTATGTTAGAAATGCAAATAGCCTCTCATTTGGAAACTAGGCTTCACAGTGCCTAGTAAGGTTGATCTCACATGACCTTTTATGGTTTTAATTGTCTATAAATATATAAAAAATATATAATATGATCCCACATACATGTCACAATCAATTTGAAAGCTCACTTAGGGCTAAAAGTGAAAATGATCTCACACTTGGCTACTAGGCCTAATCTTGCCCCTTAGGTTTAACTACAAATTTGGTAATTTTGGATACCCTATCTAGTTACATATTTTATTGAAAGATTATTCATTTTTTATTACATTTTTTTATATCTCTCTACACCCTCTTTCATCACTTTCCTCAAAACTACTAGGGCTTGTGTTCAAGGGGAGTGCCCTCTATCTAAGATAAAACAAATGGCACTCCACTATTTTCCAAAAAAACTATGACTAATTTATATGAATATATAAGACATTTATATGTACCATACAAAATTTTATCCCCTAGTCTTAAGTCTATACCTCCCAACTTTAACAAAGACTCAAGACAGTCTAGTGTGGAGTGGACTATGTAGGGTTCTCAGCTGTGAGCTGAGTTTTGATTCTAAGGAGGATACATGTAGGTTTTTTTTTAGTGTTTTGAACTTTAAGTCAATGAAAACACCCATATCTAATATCTAACCTCAACTATGTCCTTGATTTTCTCACTCTTTGGCTTTGAAAATCCTTAGGACTAGTAAAGAGTAGTTGACTACATTACCTTACCTATAGTCCCTATTAGGCTTAAAATAAGATTATCATGGTTATTATAAGCCTATTTTAACCCCATATAAGGTAAAATAGTTCTTATACTTATCCTAGGTTTTCTTATATGTTCCATGGAATCCCAAACTGTGTTCTATTTAGATTGAGACACCCCTACCCTATAGACTATTGTAGGTGTCTATAAGTGCACTTAGACCTTGTGTTAGATATATGGAGGATCTCAATGAATCCTTATGGGTCTAAATATTCATGATATAACTATCATCCTTCTTAGATAACCTTAAAACACCATCTTTGCATCAACTTTTAGGTCACTATCTAGGTCAAGATGTTTTGCCTCTAAACCCTTCCTATAGGTGTCTATGTATCACGAGACCTTGGTTATGTTGTTTGGGAAACTTCATTAAACCCATTTTGATCACAAAGTTGATTATTTAACCCAAAATCAAACTAAGATTCCTAAATACACCATTTAGACATCAAAATCAAGGCATCATTATGTGTTGAGATATTCTACATGTAGGACATGTTGTAGGTGTTTATAGCATTGGTTGAGGTGATTATGATGTGAACATACCTCCTTGAATCCACCTTGAGTTAAAAATAAATAAATATCACCTTGAACTCATATTATATGGGATAAACACTATCAAAACACATTCCTAAGTCATTATTTTCTTTTCTTAACTATCTAACCCTTGTAGGTGTTAATTCCTATGCTATAAGGGTACCTATAGATAGTCATAGGGGTCTACAAGACCTTGTATTAACCATTTATTGATGGATTTCATTCCATTTTAACTCATCCCATCAGCTTATCCATCTTAGTCATGGGGTTTTTTCCAATGTTACTCATTAGGGTGTTGAACTTCATTTTAAAACTCAGACCTATAAATTTCAATGGAGTGTTTTAGAATTTTCTTAGGCATATTTGAGGATTTAAACAACCTATTTTATCTCATTTTTTGACATCCATTCTTGGAACATAGACTTTATATGCTAGGGGATATAAGATTTACTAGGCTAGATGCCTTGGAATACCTTTAAATCATGTTTTAATATGTTCATAGGAAGCCCCCTGACCTCTATTTTGACATTTTAGGGATAACTTCCTAGAACATAATCCTTCTCTTCTCAAAATGGTTTCACACCTCATATTTCCATTTTGACACCTTACATGATTTTTTCATGGATCCTTCATCATGCCAAGGTCCTAAATAAGTGTCAATCTACTTCCATCTCTCCATACAAACCTTTTGGTCCCCTGTTTAACCACCTATAGGTGGATGTTTTGGTGTACAAATAGTGAGTTACATGTGAACAATATGAAACTATTCATGACTATGCACTTGTATCCTTTCCTAAAACATCCTAATACACCTATAACAACACATATTAAAATCTTGACACACCTCAGTATGACTTCAATAAGGGCCCTGTAGGTGTGCATTAGGCATGTTATATAGGTAAGTCATAGAATTGGGCAAAAATATGTTAGTGAATAGCTTCAAAACTACTCAAATTAATTTTTAAACCTATAAGTACATGATCTCCATTCTTAGACAACTAAAAAAATCTTCAATAACGTCTTTTCAACACGAAATCTTTCCTACAAACACTTTTACTTACTAATTAATGGTTGCCTTATGTGTGAATGTTGCATATGATTGCAACTCATGGAGATTTTGCCTTAGAGGATGAAATTAAAGGAGGAGGGGGATAAGAATACATTGAATACATGGTTAAGGACTATCACAACCCCTTGGACGAATTTTCAATCATGAAAATATAGAACATGGTAAAAGTTTGCCAACAACACAAAATTAGACTACTTTGCAAACTTGAGGTGATTGGCTCTTCAAAACAACTTAAAACATGAATATAAGTAGGATAACATTAGGGAAGGAAGTAAATGGTTTGTTACTAAGTTTAAATATTAATTTTTTATATTTGAAGTCATTACAAAATTAAGTGATTATTTTTTGTTGCTTGACTACATTTTATTGTTTGGGTTGTGGTGTATATTCAAATCTGTTCAGCTATTTTATGTTATGTTGTTTTGATTATTGTTTGTTTTGAGAGACATATTAATCAGCTATGTTATATGTGAACTAATTTTTTTATTTAGTTTGTTATTTCAAAACACTAATCCGGTACAATCATGGTTAATAAATAAAGTTGAGGAATTAAAGTTAAAAAAAATAAAGGAAAAAATCTTATGGTTATTTAGAACTGTAACCAAAATGGGGGAAAGGATCATAGGGAGTCTCCATAAGGGTTAAAATAATTGTAAGATTTTGTTGGAAAATAAATTATTATTATTTGATTCTACTTATATGAATGTTTAGTTTTGTTAGATTATTCAGTCATTATTTGTTGACCAAGGTTTATAAAATCATGTTGGAAATTATTGGATTATATTTTTTATATGATGATTGGAATCATTATATATTTATGCTTACATTGACTTATTTTTGGTTAATTTATTTGTTTATTATTTCATTTATATGATTTTGTAAATAATTATTATTAACCTTAGAGTTATTACTAGGTTTAGTAAAGTCAATTTTTGTTAATAACATGACTTGAAGATTTATGTAAGTTTTTTTTAATTCATTCTTAATTGGAAAAGTTTGCTATCTTCCTTTTATGAGTTTATTTTAAATCATAAATTTATATTAAATTAGTATGTGAAGATGACTTCCATGTAGGTTAATATATTTATAAACCACATTATATTCTAAAATAGAATATGTCCCATAAATTGAGAAGCTTAGAAAGAGTGCTATAGTTGTAATCAGGTACCAAGTTAATGGTTTTTGGTTGGTTCATTTACATATTTTATTTTCTTTCTATTGGTCATTTGTTTAAATGTTGTTGAGATTGACTATTTTGTAATAATTTCTCCATCGATTCTTTGCTACCATGTTCTATATATAATTGATAGTTGGGTTGGGCAGTCTAGGGCCACTTATGGTTGGGATCATTCAGAGTGGATATGCATGATTAACTTCATAATATTACGTACAATGATTTGATTCATTTCTTCTTACTTTGAGCTATGACAGCTGGATGAAAATGAATCAAAGTTGTTATATAATTCATATAGCTAATTTTCATGTTATTCATCATAGTTGTATTTATACAAAGTGATATAAAATTTACATGTATATTTTATTCATGAAATTATTAGTGTAGATAATTTGATTATTTAAATTTTTTGGCATTACCAACTACTGACTACTAGACTTACACCTTTGTGAAGGTAGTTTTAGGCCTTCATAGTGTAAAGTAACATGGAGACAATATTAGGCTATGGGTGGCCTAATAGGTGGATTTAATCTCTAAATTTTAAGGTCTATCTCCCCTTTATGTGTTATTTAGGATATCTAATCTACACTACTAGCTTGTAAGGTAAAAGAGATGAACATAAACTGAAAGGAAAACCTATCTGACTAGGGTGATACACCAAAATATGACCTCCACTTATGTAATATGAACTAAAAGGGATGAATAGGAACATAAAAATGATTTCACTTCTCAAATGAAATATTAAAATCAATGATGTTTCACATAAAGGCTCAAGATTGATGGATGATCTAAGGTAGCTAATTAATAGGTCTCTAAAAGACACTAAGGAAAGATCACACTTGCCAAACATAAAATATTATTAGAGAACCATATACAACCTATAAGGATGAGATAACACATGTAAATATTTAAGGATTAAATTAAAATATGAGAGGAATAATGTATTATCATTGTCATTCATCAACTAACCATGAAAATACACTAAACACAAGCTTTGAGGAGGCATGAATTCTATATTATTCATTCAAAATAGGAAATTAATTTTTTTTTTAGAATGGAATTTCCAAAAATTAGGTTAAGGATTTTTTAAAATTACAAAAATTTGCTTAAATATAGATAATTGAGAAATATAAGAGAGATAAATAGGACAAGAGCCCCTAACACTAGGAAATATGACATTTAGTTCTCCTTCAAACCCAACATAGAATTTACTTATTAATCTCTCATAAACCTTTGTAAAGTGTAATATAGGTTGGAATTAGAAATTTTTAGAAGATTTAAGAATTAATTAAGGAATTATCAATCCTTGATTGATGGATTTTGACCAATATTAGTGCCTAAATCATTGCCAAGGAACCCTATATTCTTGGTCACATGTCTTTATTGACTAGAAAGGGTATTTTTATTGAATTAGGTATTAAATTCACATGAAAGTCTTAATTTTAATTATTCATCTCATTATTTTATGAGGTATCTCCACATATTTGAGTTTTTTAATCATTTTAACATACTAGGCATTGGAAAGAAGAAGAGTGTGATTAGGAGTAATTAAAACCATTTAAAACCTTGAAACCTTATTAAAATAAAAGATTAATTTTTATAGACTTTAAAATGGTGTGTGAGGTGAGAATTATCCTTTAAAATCTTGTTGAATACCTTTTATGCATTAATTTAGGTGTTTTGACTACTTGCTTCTTTCATGAGCCAAAGGCATAGGAGATTGAAAGAAGCATTTTGATTTGAACTAGATAGATTAACTCAATGGAAGTATTAAAAACATGAGTTTATACCTTTAAAAAATAATTTATAACCCTCAACTAGCCCAAAATATTAAATTTTACTCATTTTTCTTGCTAAAGCACCCATTCTTTGTAACCCTAAAAATTTGTAAATCTCCTTGTCCATAATATTATATGAATAAAACTAGAAACATGGGAAATTATTTGAGTAATATATATCCACTTACATATCCACACAAAATTTAATTATCATACTCTAAGTATAAGTACTCCTTTTCCTTCATTTCCTTCTCCAATTAGGCCCAATTAGCCCTCTTAGGCCTAAAAAGAGAAATATGGCCCAAATGAACACCCACATGTGTGAAACTAGAAAAAATCATGTTACTAACTTTATATAGACTAATACCATCCTCCATGATAAATTTTGGGTATTGATACCCTATGGAAAATGCAAACCATGAAACCACCATGTTAGCTAGTCTCATTTTGATCTTATTTGGGTTCGCCTTGGAAAATAGGATTGGTTTGATCACTTACAGAATTTAATATGAATTTTTTATTTATTTAATGTGTATTAAAAATTAAAAAACACCTCATACAATGATTAATAAGTTTTCCTCTTCTCATAACACCTAAAAAACATGCAAAAATAGGGCATTTGTGGAAATGTGTACAAGTGATGTTAGCATAAAAGTAAATTTGAATAACCTGCTTAGATTTTTTGAAAACAATCCATATTTTTAGGATAAAAATATGTCATTATATATTAATTTTAGGACTTTCCCCCATGATTGGCCACTATCAGGGTTCTAGAGAGGTTTAAGACCTATTTGGGGTCTTAACGATTGTTCATAAAGGATAGACCAAAAAATGAACTTTCCAATTGGAAAACATTATTGAATAACCTAATTAGTTATCCCAAATTTCTTATCTCTCCATGAAATTTTTTAGATATGGTACAAACATCTAAAGTTGCTCTTTGGGTGGCTTGTTTAGTATTCTTAAGGCTTAAGAGAGGTCAAATCTAAGTTCTGGGTCTCAAAAGTAATTCCCATTAATATGAAAAGTTCATAAACCTTTAAAAAAATTCCATCCATGATTATTAATTATTTTAAATCCTTTTTAACCCTCCATATTCTCATGCTATAGTGATTAAGGTACTTGGGGTTATGGACTTGTTACCTTCTTATAGCCCTCAAGGGCATTTGGATGAAAAAATGAGTGTGTTTTCACCTTGAAAGTGTATGGAAACATTTTTCATGTTTTTTAATTTCCCTTAGGGATATTCATGAATTTTTACATACTATTTTTTTATGCCTTTGAGCTCAAGTAAACTCCTTAGTCTCAAGACTGCTCCTTGCCAAAGGATTGGGAAAGGTCTGAGATAAAATAACATGTAAATATGTTGTTATTATTTACTTTAAGTGACCATTATTGTCTTTTTATATTAATAATAATTTTTTTTACCAAATTTAAAAGTTTTATCATGCTCATAGAACCTTCAAAGTTTTAGCTTCCCTCAAGACTGACAAGGTCACTTGTGACTATGTGTATCTTAACATTATGTCTAAACTAAGTTTTTTAAATTTTCTCCTTCATGATCACCTCTAAGGATTATTTTATATTTTAATTTCATTATAAATCCATTCATAATTTAGTATCCATCATTTCTATACTTCTCACAATCCTTTAGTCTCTCCACCATTCAAGAAAAACCCTCATAATATAAGTATAATTGTAGCTTACTTCTTGATTGTGTTTGGAGACTTAAAACCTAGTTTGATCAATATTCATCTATATCCTTTTGACTAAACACAAAATATGACATTATAAAAAATTTAGGTAGACCTTATATTCCCTTACAATAACTTTTTTCCTCTCTTATACTTTGATACACCCTATAGATGTCAAGCAATATGGAGGTGTTCTATAAGATATCAATTGTGTTTTTATGTTTAGGGTCTCAACCTCACATTAATAACCTATTAATTATTCATGAAATTTTATAAATTATTATTTAGGATTATTACCATCCCATTATACATTTATCATCACTTCAAACCTCTTGTCCTTTTTCATCAAGTACATAGTATTATAGGTAACTTATAGGTTCTTGTAAAGGGTGTTGACTACATTATCTTATGTTTGGGCTTCACATAATAAAAAATTAACTTCCTCACTATCCTTGAAATTTATTTAAGTTAAAAATATGGCTCAATATAATTTCAACATCTCTTCTAACTATCATTATATGCCCCTTAGGTCCAACTATCTAGTTAGCCCCTATAAGTGTTTCTCTTAGGGTTAAGACTATGTTTTGGGTTTTAGGAACTTATCTTCTATACTAATGGCTTCTCCAATGATATTTACCTTGGTAAAAGTATCAATTAGGCTCAAAAATATTTCAATACTAATTTTCCTCTTTGTTTAATCTTGAAATTGTGTTGAGCCTTCAAATAGGCCTATAAGGGCCTATTAAGAGGATCTCTTGACTATGTACTATGAACCTAATCCTCATATTCACATCATTGATCCTACTCATTATTTTAACAATATTTAGATATATAAATAGTTTCAATATCCATTATAACATCTCAACACCCCATATATATATCTCAACACCCTTAGTTAGCCTTAAAGAAGGAAATAACCCTATAAACAGGCATGCAGGTGCCTAATGGGGTCACTTGACTGTATACTTGGGTTTGAGACCTCTCATCTACATCAATAACCCTATTTATTTTTTGGACATATTTAAATTCTAAAATAATATTATATTTCACTCAAACACTTAAATTCTATTCCTCTCATGATATGAACCTTACCCTACACCTTTGAGTCATGGTTGTAGGTGTTCATGACTATGTGTTTAGTTTTGAAGCTAAACTCCTTCCTATTACCATGATGTTTAAATGTATTCAAACCAAAAGAGTTATGTATATTATTTATGTATGGTCTATATAATTCAGTTTGACATATTGAATTCACTTGTATCTGACCACAAGTACATAGTACTTATGCACAGTCTTATAGGTGTCCTTAAGATTATTGACTGTGTACATGGGTTTGAGATATCTCTAACACAATTAAATACTATTCATATTGATATAGTAGTAGTCTAATTTTGTATTATAGTAAAGGTTCCTATTTTTTACCACTCTTATGTTGGTTTGATTTTTAATTAGGTCCAAAATGAGGACCTAAATGCTTAGGGGCATGTAGGTCTCCATTTTCTTGCTTTAGAGCTTAAATAAAGTCACTTCCTAATTTATGAGCTTTCCAAACATATCAAATCCTTACACACATATTATATCACTTATTAAATGTTTTACATATATTATAACCTTATAATAATGCCTCTTATCAACCTCTACTTACCCTATAATTTGTATGGGTATGTTTAGGAAAGAACACTTATGACTTCTCATTAGAAAGTGTGTTTAGACTCCTATATTTATCTTTCATTGTCTCAAAAATTGATATATTTTTTGTTACAATATAATATTATGATATAATAAACCTACACCATGATATACCTCTGATAATTAGGCCAAAATGCCAATCATGCACACAATGGACTATTCAAACACAAACTTTATCTCCTAATAACAAACACTTAAAGAAGATAGAAAAAAGAAATATTTAAAATAAAAATGAATTCAATGAAACTGTGTGAGCTCCCATGAATTAAAAATCAGTATAAACCTCTAATAATTACCACCATGAAAAGGAAACAATAAATTATAGAAAAATCCACTAGAATAACTTATACACCAAGACATTACTCTTTCAAGTGAAAGTAGTTCAAGGAGATGATTTATCTAATAAAACCACTACTAAAATTTGATACATTACCTATAAAAATAAATCTCAAAACCATTCCTCTCCATATATTTATTAAGTGGATAAATAAGTGAAAGAATAGACCCCTCGTAGGTGAATAGGCCATAGTGACATGATGCCATTCTTAGTGATTTTTCATAGGGAATAAGCCATAAATATAAAAACCAATTACATTTATTTCAATATTACTATGATACTTCTCAATTACCAATGTTTTAGCTTGTAACTATTTCTCTCCTTTATCCATACTAAGTACTTAAAATTTCCCTTTTAGGGTTGTCAAAGAGGTCAATATGAGAGATAAATTATTTTCCTTGATTTTAAGACTTAAAACCTCTTAAAAATCACTTGTTTGATCTTATCATGGACAAATAATGTCCTTAATATTATTTAATATCAATTTAACCTTGATAATTATATGGATGACGTCAAAATAAGACTTTTGCCACTAAAACTATCATAATCACTTGATAAGTATGATAAAACTATTGAAGAATGGATCCACTAGATATTTTAAAGCCTAAAAATTTCACCATGTATTTAAAATCAAAGTTTCAAGTGGTAGGGGTGATAATTTGACCTATGAGGTCAAAATTGTCAACATTTTGGTGACTCAGTTGGGAAGCATACCTAGTATGGTTACAAACTAGACCATTGAAATCTCATTAAAGCTCATAATATGACTCAAAAACTTTGAAAAACATATGATCAGAGGTTAACCAATGACTATAAGACTCTTGAATTTAGACAAGGCTGCTGCATCTCCTCCAAAATATGTATAGAAAACACACACCAATGAAAATTGACTAACAAAACACATGTGATAGAAAAGCACTTATTTGAAAAAAAAACAAAATAAAACTAATGTGCTAGGATATCACATGGAGGAAAGCTAAACCAACTAAAACTAACCTTTAAATAATCATCCTCCAAGATCAAAATAATCACTTACTTCAAGAGATATAAAATGGTATATGAATCGCATTTGATTGAGTTATTACTTAGATGAGCCTTCTTCTTGAATGAAAAAACATCTAACATGTCTTGTATTAGGTCTACATCATCAAAAATATATCTAATGAAAACATATTGGTCTTAGAATTTGTTATCTACCTTTTTTTATCATTCTTCTTTAGAAATGATCTTTGAGATAGCTAGATATTGGTTTATAAGAACAACTGAATCATGAACTTCATATGAATGATTAAAGTAGCCTACCTAGAGCTTAATATACTCTATAAGGATTTCAACCAATCCAGCATTGTACCCACAAGAGAAAGTTTTTTTTATTTGATAAGTTGTAGCTAAAATGTATCTTCACTATCTTCCAAGATTACATTAAGGTCTACAAATGAGGTGAGACGATGATAGCCCATGTTGAGTATCTCAAAACAATAATAATTTAATGATTCTCCTTCTTGAAAAGCCAAATTTGGAGGACTATCACTCTCTAGCTTGTTAATTGGTTTACCAAAAGTGCCTCTTATTACCTTAATCAACTCATAATCACCTAAGAGAAGTGAGTAACCTGATTCCAAAGATTTATACAAAACTTAACTATGTTCTTTATTGGTACCATGGAGATTAGAACAATGATTTACCTTCTCTTATTCCTGCTCAATTACATCAAAAGGAATCTCATGAAATAAGTGAACATCTTCATTTTTATCTACAATTTCTTCATCTATTTTGAAAGATAAAATTCCTTTGTTGTTAACAAGGGGAGTATAAATAAATATTTCTTCCTCTTCATGCACACATTCCTCATCTTAACCACACTAACCTTGAAAATCACTTGCAACTGTAACTTATTCATGTAGCCTCTGTAGAATAGGATCTTCTTCAAGAAGGGATATAGTGGGAGGGAAATGAGTAAGCTCATTTGTTTTCTTGGGAGTCAAGTGAGTAATTTCATAATTTGAGATCTTAGGAATGGAATATTCTTGTAGGAATACTTGGAGAGAGAGTAATTTGAGTTGTCTTATGAGTTCTTGGTTTGATACCTTACCATTTTCTTCCTCAACCTTATGATTCATCTCATCAATTTGAGATGTAACCTAAAATTTTGCTTCTTCATAAATCATCTCTTCCTTCCTTTAAATGTTTTCTTGAATTGACTTCCATGAGGGAACAACTATAGGAATAAAGTCTTATTTAGGCTCAAACACTATAACACTCACCTCTTCTAGTTTCTCCCAAGACTTAACTACTTGGTTCCAAGGTAAGAATATAATAGTATTAGGTTCACTTAGAGGTTGAATTGAATCTCTTAGAGGATCTATCTAAGACTATTTAATGACTTCATGAGGATAAGGAGTATAAGAGGGATGATATGGTAAATAGGAATATTCTTAAAGAGTGATGGAAAGATATTCATCCACAAGACTTGGTATGGCATAATCAGGAGTCATAGCCCAAGAATAATCTTGTTTTCCTAAGGAAGGTTAGGTGTATTTGTAAGAAAAATTGGAATATAATAAGTTTGACTAGGGGTAGGTGGATATGGTTGAGGTTTATTGAATTGGATCTCTTGATTATCCCACCTCACTAACCTATCTAACCACCATTGGATCATGGTTCTCATTTCATGTAACTCATAGTTCATGATATACATATTCTCCTCTCTAATTTCTATCCACCTACTTGTCAACATCTATACTATTTTCATCATCTTCTCTATAAGGTGAAAAACAATCACATCAAACTCTCTATCCCACACTCTCATCACCCCTTCAGACTTTAGCATATTTACTTAAATTCCAACAAAGATATGGTATGGGAAAGATGATTCTAAGTTTGAGATGGAGTAGGAGGAGGTGAGTATGACTGATGAAATTTTTGATAGGGTTGTTGAGGCATATAGTTAGGATCATAGTGAGGTTGATAAGGGTCACTATAAAGTTGATATGAATCATTATACTCTTAACAAGGCTAATCATAATTAGGCTCATAAAAAGGTTCATATGGGTCATGATAAGGCTCATATTTATCATTAAAAGGCTGGTGTAACCCATTATAAAGCTATTAAGGAAGTATAACATAGGAATGTTCCTCATACATAGCCATAATACCAACATCAGGATGTTGTAATGAAAATACACTTGGAAAATTTTCCTAGACTCTTAGAAGCATTTTATTGAGATTGGATTCACAATATACTTCATGAAAAAAAAAATTACAACTATAATTTCACCAAGATCATCTCCAATGTGTCCTACCAGGCATGCCAAAAACCATTGACTACTAGACTTGAACCCTTATGAAGGTAGTTTTAGTCCTTCACAGTCTAAAATAACATGGAGATAATCCTAGGCTATGAGTGGCCTAATATGTGGATTTAATCTATAATTTATAAGGGATATATCTCCTTGATGTATCAGTTGGGATATTTAATCTACATTACTAGCTTACAAGAGAAAAGAGAAGAAGGTAAACTAAAAGGAAAACCTAACTATGGTGATACACAAAAATTTGACCTCCACTTGTGTAATATGCACTAAAAGGGTTTAAAAATAACATAAAATGTATTAAAATTCTCAAATGAAAGATTCCAAACAATAATGTTTGACACAGAGGCTTAGGCTTGATGGATGATCTAAGGCAACTAATCAATAGGTCTATCAAAGACACTAAGGAAAGTTCACACTTGCCAAACATAAAAGATGATTAGAGCATGATATGAAACCTATAAGGATGAGGTAACACTTAAAAATAGGTAATTAATAAAATACAATAAGAGAGGAAGCATGTACTATCATTGTCATTCATTAACTAACCATGAAAATACACTAAACACAAGCATGGAGGAAGTATGAATTCTATCTTATTCACTCAAAATAGGAAATTACAAGTGTTTTCTAAGAATGGAATTTACACAACATAGGTTAATTATTATTTAAAATTACAAACATTGGTTTACATATAGATAATTTAGAAATAAGAGAGAGAAAGAGGTCAAGAGCCCCTAAAACTAGGAAATATGGCATTTACTTAGTTCTCCTCCAAACCCAATGTAGCATTTAATTATTAATATTTCATAAACCTATGTAAAATTGAGTATAGGTTGGAATTAATTTTTTTTGGAAGAATTAATAATTAATTAATAATAATGGTGGATTTTGACCAATATTAGTTCCAAAATCCTTGCCAAGGAACCCTATATTCTTTGTCACATGTCTATGTTGACTAGAAAATTTCATTTATTTGAATTTAGGTATTTAATTAAGATTAAATTATTCATTTTAAATATTCCTCTACTTATTTTATTATGTATCTCTACCTATTTGAGATTTTTATGAGTCTTTTTGTTCTTGTTTGACCATTTCAACATAATAGGTAATGGAACGAAGAAGAGTGTGATGAGGAGTCTTTGAGACTATTTAAGACCTTTAAAACTTCTTAAAATTAAATATTAATTTTATAAACTTTAAAATGGAGTGGAAGGTGAGAATTATCCTTTAAAATCTTTTTGAATAACTCTTATACATTAATTTGAGTGTTTTGACTACTTGGCTCCTTCATGAGCAAAAGGCATAGGAGAAAGAAAGAAGAGTTTTTATTTAAAATATAAAAATTACCTCCATGTGAGGATTATAAAAATTAATTTATACTTGGAAAAAAAAAATTAACCCTCAAGTATCCCAAAATATTCAATTTTACTCATTTTTCTTGTTACAACACCCATTCGTTATAGTCCTAAAATTCTATAAAGCTCCTTGTATAGAATATTGTATGGATGAAATTGTAAATGTGGGAAAAATTTTGTGTAACCTATATCCCCTTACATATCCTAAAAAAATTAATTATAATAATCCAACTGGAAGTACTCATTTTCCTTCATTTTCTTCTCCATTTAGGCCTAATTAACGCTCATAAGCGTAGAAGAGAAATCTAGCCCAAATGACCACCCACACATGTGAAACTATCAAAAAGAATGTGATTAACTTTAAATATCCTAATAACATAATCCATTATAAATTTGGGGTCCTGATACCCTATGGAAGTATGCAAACCATGAAACCACCTTGATACCTAGTCTCATTTTGAGCTTGTTTGAGATTGCCTTGGAAAATGGGCCCAGTTTGATCACTTATATAATATCCTATGTTAGAGGAATAATGAATGATATGGGTGGGTGTGAATTATTATTTTAAAACTTTTATTACAATTCCAATTAAGCATTCATGAACATTTAATCAAATAATGACTAAGTAACCATCCATATATGCATGAAATATAAGAACACAAGATAACATAAAACACCAATCCATCTAGGCTTTAAAAAGCACCCACTTGCAAGGATGAACCAATCCCATAGATGAATCAACACAAACTAAACCAAACAAAACACTTGATCATATTAAAAAAACCTTTTTTCTCATACAATATATTAATATCAACTTATTCATCTCTTCACACAAGTCTATCCCTCTAAAAACTACCTCTAGGCTTCTTTTCTCTACTAGGTCTCTTTAAGATTAATTAGGTCATATGACCTTGATATTCATACATATACCTCCTATTATATATTAATGAATATATATACACCAATTTTTTTGTATACATGACCTCATTCATCTCCTTAATTTTATATTTCATTCACTAGCACTCACTTGTATAATACTTTCCAATCAGGCCTAATTAGTCTTGTTCTTATACAAGTCACTTGATCTCACACACCTTGGTCAACCATACACAATTTAATACTTGTATTAAAATTTAAAAATTTCTTATAATTTTTTTCAAACATGAACCAAATAATACATTATTTTTGTCATAGCATATAGGACCAAAACATTTTTTAGGCCTTAAGGAGACCTAATTCAATTAGGCCTACTTTGGCAACATGTTACCTCATGACCCCTTGAAATAAAATAAACTTAATTTAAAAATAATATTATTTATAAAATAAATAAAATATACCATATAAAAATTTAATTTAATTCCAAAACACCTTTTAGATCCAACCATCACTTGAACCCCTTCTCAAAACATTATTCACAATAGGCCTTCATACACAGAGAAAGTTTGTCTTGAACAACTAAAGTATAAACACAATTTTGATGAAAAAAAAGAAAAAAATAAAATATTAATAATAATCATGACCTAAGGGTCATAAAAAACTTCATTATATAATTCAAATCAGGGTATACATGCTCAAATTCTTCTCTGCAAAATGCTCACTCTGAAATACCAACTAGCCTCAAAACATAGTCATGGAAACTTGAACTTTTGACACATGAAAGAAGAAAATTAATGTATTAATATGAATTAAAATTATTATAAAACATCCTAAAAACAATCTCAAATAAAAAATCATAATATATAATGTAAACTATTGGTCTTACAGACTAATTTGTTGACCTTCTCTCTCATAGACTTCACTCAGCCAAACAAGCCATTTTGGATTTAACATTTTCACCACTTCCATTGTCTATAAAATATTTTTAAAAATATTTATATGAAATAAAATTCATAAATAACATATCAATAAACTTATATCCATCAACTTAGATCATATATCCTCAAACTCATCACTGCAACTTGATAACTTATAACTACTAGTTTACCTTGAAACACAACCATGTGACTATAATTTAATGAATTTATATGATCCTAAAATATAATTATAATATTTTAAAATATAAATACTTGTCTTGTAGACAAATCTCACAACCTTATATCTCACTCTCTCATCTAAACTAGATAGGTCAATTTATGAGAAACATTTTCATTGTTTACACTAAAATATAAATTTATATACATAATTAATATGTATTAAAATTATTTAGAAATGTATCAATGTACTTGTATTCATACCTATTCCATGATCACACATCCCTAATCATATTCTCACTTTTGCCTAAGTTTTTCATTGTTTACATCAATAGGCCTGTTAATGATGAGTCAATTTGAAAGACTAGTTTAGTAGACATGAGGAATATATTATGATAAAAAAACCACCATGGACATAAAATAAAAATCTAAAACTTTTACATACAATGATTTTCATACTTTGACTTGGTCAACTCTAACTTTTACAATAAATTTCTAAAAAATGTGCACCTTTTTGTTGGGTCTACTCACACACATGATAAACCAATCATACTTGGAGGTGATTTGGAAAGTTTAATACAACCTAAAATCACTTTTATATCCATACATATCCATTATGATCACTTTATATGGTTTAAAACCTCAAATAACCTTGATAGTGACCCAATATGAAATCACTTTTATATCCATACATATCCATTATGATCACTTTATAACAACTTATTTTATATTGGGTCACTACCAGGGTTATTTGAGGGTTTAAACCATCTTCTACTTATTAAAAATAATTCATAATTTTTAGACCCTCATTAAAGACATTAATTCATATAAATTTGAGATATTACCCTTCCCCATCTACTATTAATAGCTTAGGTTCCCATGCAGAGGTTATATGTGCCAATGAATAGTTCAAAGTCCTTCTCAGGTTGAGAACCCTTCATTCTATGCACTTGAGGGACCTTAAAACACTTTTTTAATCCTAAAATTTAAAAATTTAACCAAAAAATGTTTGAACATGATTTAAAAATATAAAATATATTTGATAACACTCAGATATCTATAATTTTCTTGGAAATAGAACCCCATACCCCATTATGCCATACTCTCTCTCTTTGTTCTCCTAAACCTTGACCTACAAACCATATTAGGCCTAAAAGTTAACCTTAAATATTATTTACATGAAATATCCACATCATTATAAATATAAATAAACCTCTCTCATTATAAAACACTTCTTTACATCCTTCCTAGGTCTTGACAACACATTATGACATTTCATTAGGTCAAGCAGGGTTTAGAACTAGTCTAGTTGCAGACTTGGACTCAAGGTCTTACATCTATATGCTCACCTTATAACTATCATGAGTGATAAAATGATTCATATTCATTATCAATAAATATTATACATCCTATCATTTCTCTTTGAATCCATTTCACTAAGCCAACATGCTCAAACCTTCTTCCTAGGACTTCACAAGTTATGACTAGTGCCATGGCTAGGCTTGTCAAGCACTTGAAGCTTGAAAATTGATCTTGAAACACTAATTGATTCTTATACACATTTATCACATGAATTAAATTCTCCTTAAATAATTTAATACTAATTTATATATATCTTCACACTCACCATGCACATGATCATTCATGACATGACTATGCTTAGGCTAATTAAGAATTTATCCTCAAAGACCTACCTTACAACACTTATGAAGGCTTCTATACCTAAATATCAATCCCATAAAATGAAAAACAACTTATATAATGCATAATCTCACTCACTTCACCATTATACATGCACATACCTTATCACAAGGTCTAGACAAGGCTTTACAAGACACCTTGATACCTTAACATGTTCCTTCCACATCATAACCTTAACACAACATAAACCAAGAATTTATAAGACACTTGGACATGTACCTTTCTATATAATGAAAATAAATATATACCTTAAATTATCATAAGCTTGTCACAACACACACTTACTATGTTTTCCAAATAACTCATCATGCCTTCACAAGAACCTTGTCACATCAGGCTCACAAGATCATACATCAAAGACCACTCACTATGCATCTTTACCTGATGAATCTAGACATCAATGACAACATAATTTGACATTAATGAAATTATAATAAAATAAATAGAAACACTATGTGAACATCCTATGTAAGTTTTTGGTCTTCAATAAATATTAAAACTCATAAAGGACTTTATTTAATGATTGGGAAGTTCTATTCTTAAAACACCAAAAACATGTAAAAATAAGGTATTTGTGAAAATATGTACAAGTTATATCATCACAAAAGTACATTTGGATAACATCCTTAAAGTCCTCAATAACATTCAAGAGGTTTTAGGATAAAACCATGTAATTATAAATTCATTTGAGGTCTTTTTCCCATGACTGGTCACTATTAGGGTTTTAGAGAGGTATAAGAACTATTTGGGGTCTTAACAATTATTCATAAAGGAAATATCACTAAATGGACTCATTAAACTTGGAAAAACTTCTTTTATAATATATTAAACTATCCCAAATGGCCTATTTCCCCATACAAAGTGTGAGAGATGGTATGAACATTTGAAGTTGATTCTCAAGTGGCTTGCTTAGCATTCTTGAGGCTCAAGCGAGGTCAAATCTGAGTTTTGGGTGTCAAAAGTCATTCCCAATTCTAGGAAGATTTCATACACTTTTAAAAAAATCCCTTAAATTATTATACATGATATATAAGTTCTTATTATCCCTCTGTATTCACATCATACATTGATCATGGTACTTGGGGTTATGGGTTTGTTACCTTCTTGATAGCCCTCAAGGGCGTTTGGATGAAAAAATGATTGTGTTTTCACCTTGGAAGTGTATGGATGAATTTTTAATGTTTTTTAATTTCCCTCAAGGCTCTTCATGAATTTTAATATACTTTTTATGCCTTTGACCTCTAGTAGACTCCTTGGTATCAAGACTATCCCTTGCCAAAGGAGTGGGCAAGGTCCAAGATAAAATAGTGGGTATATATGTTATTAGTATAAACAACAAGTGACAATTATTGTATTTTTATATTAATATTAACCATATTTACCAAAATTCATAGTTTTATCAAGCTCATATAACCTTCAAAGCTTCAATTTCCCTTAAGACTGGCAGGGTCACTAGTGACTATGTGTATCTTAACATCAAGTCTAAATTGAGTTTTTTACATTTTATCCTTCATTATCACGTATGCTATTTAAATTATATGTTTATTTAATTATAAATACATTAATAAATGATTATCCATAATTTATATACTTCTCATAATCCTTTACTCTCTCCACCAATCAAGCAAAACCCCCATAATATAAGTATAACTATAGTTTACTTCTTGACTGTGTTTGGAGACTTAAAACCTAGTTTGATCAATATTAATTTGTCTCCTTTGGAATAAAAAAAACCTTATGACATTATAAAATTATAATTCATACCTCAAATTCCTTGAAAATCACTTTGTAACTCTTTTAGGCTTTGATACATCTTGTCATTATCATGCAACATACATGTGCCCTATAGGATATCAATTGTGTTTTGATGTTTAGGATCTCACCCTCACATTAGTAACATATTTAATACTAATTAAATTATTTTAATTATAATTTATGATTAGTACCAATCCATTCTACCTCTTTCATCACTTTATACCTTTTATCCTTGTTCATCAAGTACATAGTATTGTAGGTGGCCTATAGGTCTTGTAAAGGGTGTTGATTGCATTATATTATGTTTTGGCCTCAAATAATGCATCATTAACTTCCTAATTATCCTTTAACTTTAATAAATTTCAAAATATGTATCAAGATCCTTTTAACATCTATGATAACTCTCATTATATGCATCTTAGGTCCACCTATATGGTTAGCCCTTATAAGTGTCTCTCTTAGGGTTACGACTATGTGTTGTGTTTTAGGAATTCATCTTCTATACCAATGGCTTCCTCAATTATATTTAACTTGGTTATAGTATCAATTAGTCTCAAAAACCTTTCAATAATACTATACCTCTTTTCTTAGGCTTAAAACTATGTTGACCCTTCAAATAGGCATGTAGGTGCCTATCAAGAAGATCTCTTGATTATGTGTTATGAATCTAGTCCTCATATTCACATCACTGATCTTGTTGATAATTTTAAAAATATTTAGGTATCTAAATACGTTAAAGATACCTTAAAAAATCTCAACACCCCTTATACATATCTCAACACCCCTTCTTATCCTAGAAGAAGGAATTGACCCTCTAAATAGGCTTGTAGGTGCCTATTGGGGTCACTTGACTATGTACTTGGGTTTGAGACCACTCCTCTACATCTCTAAACCTTCTTAGTTTTTGGACTTATTTATAATATCATATAATCTTGAAGTTAACTCAAACACCTATTCTATTCCTCTCATTATATGAACCCTACACTACACCTTTGAGTCATGTCTATAGGTGTTCATGACTATGTGTTTGGTTTTGAAGCTAGACTCCTTCCTATTTCCATGATGTTTTTACATATTAAAACTAAAATTTTTAGATATAATTTATATTTAAGGTGTATATACTTCCTTTTTACACATTCAAATCACTTGTATTTGACCACAAGTACACATACTTATACATTGTCTTACAAGTGTCCTTAAGACTATTGATTGTGTACTTGGGTTTGAGATCTCTCTAACACATTTAAATACTCTTCATATTTATTTATAACTAGTTTCATCTTGTATCATATTCAAATATATTATTTTATACCACTCTTGTGTGGGTTTTATTATTAATTAGGTCCAAAATGAGGACCTACAAGCCTAAGGGCCTATAGGTCTCCATTTACTTACTTTAGGTCTTAAATAGAGTCACTTCCCAAGTTATGAGCTTTCCAAACTTGTCAAATAAATACACACATATTATACCACTTACTATCACTTATTCAAGATATTTATATATATTTTAACCTTCTGATAATGCCTCTTATCGACCTCCACTTACCCTATAATTTGTATAGGTCTGTTTATGAAAGAGCACTTAGGACTTATCATTGGAAAGTGTGATTAAACTCCTATCTTGATATTTAATTATCTCCAAAAGTGATAACTTGTTTTTATAATAGAAAAAAATTATCTCATAAACCTACACCATGAGATACTTGATATAATTGAGCTAAGATGGAAATCGAGCATATGATGGACTATTCAAACACAAACTTTGTCTCCTAAGAGTAAACACTTGAAGAAGATAGACAAAAGACACATCTTAGACAATAAAAATGAATTACATGAAAATAATTGAGATCCCATGATCTAAAAATCAATATAAACCTCTAATAATGACCATCATGAAAAGGAAACAATATCTTTTAGTAGAATCCACTGGAATAGCATATACACCAGGACATTATTTTTCCAAGTGAAGGTAATTCAAGGAAATGATTTCTCTAATTCAAATAATATGAAAAGAGATACATGAACTATATAAATCACTCTCAAAAACATTCCTCTCCATATATTTTTGAATTCCATAAATAGGTGCAAGAACATACCACTCTTGGATGGATAGGCCATAATGACCTATTGTTACTCTTAACGATTGTTTTAGATTAAGGTAAAAGCAGGTTTTGAAGGGGCCTCGAAACCCTTTACATCAAAAGAAGGATAAACCTTTAAGCACAACCAGGTTTCTAAAAAGAAACCAGAAACTAGAAAAAGCAAAACCAGGTTAAACAGGAACCTAAAAATAACAAACAAGACTAGATGTAATAGTTGACAAAACACGGAACAAAACGCCAACAGACAGGATCAACATCCTACAACACCTCCCATATAAATGAGATTTTATTATTTTTTTTTACACAATCGAAGATTCATATCTAGAGGGGGGACCAAAGGCTTAGACTTCTTTCTCTTAACTGTTGTCCATCCATCCTCTACCTTAGCTGCCTCAACAATCCATGCCTCAGAAGACAATGATCCATGAAGCCCAGGGGACACAAATGCCTCAGCAGAATCCTTATGAAAACTAGCCAAAGACTAGCTCCTAGGAAGTTCCTCCAAAATAGGGGAAGAGACCAAAGCCTCCTCAACAACTGGCTCAGAAAGATCACTAATCCTGGTCACCACAGGACCTTCAATAGAATCTTTCCCCAACGAATTCTCCTCAACCATCAGCTCGAAATGGATACTACCTTCATTCGCGGGATCAGCCAAAGCTTCCACGGGTTATTTAGCTAAGTAATGTTTGGATGAAACCTCAGACCACCAAAAAGGTGTTCATCTGGATTTTAATTTCCCAGCCATACAACGAGCAACAATATGACCCGTCAGGTGGCACTTTCTACATCGAAAAGGTATGCCCTCAAAATCCAACATTTGTGTCCAAGTACCCCTTGGGGAATCTAGACAAATCTCCTCAGGAAGGCCCTTAGAAACATCCACCTCAACCATTAAGCATGTGCAGGTCGAATGGTAACAATCTAAAGTATTTTCATCCACAAATAAAAAATCTCCTATAGCATTTTCGATGGTTTTAAAAACCGATTCATGCCAAAGATGTATTGGTAGATTAAGGAGCTGAACCTAGATAGGGATCTTGTTAAAGGTTTCTATAAGAGGATTAAAATCCATATGCCACCATTTGGCCATGAGAGGATATTTGCCCTACCATAAAAAGTTATTGTTGCACAAGATTATCCTCCTATCCTCAGAGCTTTGGAAGAAAGCTATAAAGAAACCTTTAATGCATGGGAATATTTTGACATATCCTTCAATAAGTGGCAACCAGGTCCTGGAGATCCAGCCATGTAGATCTGTGAGAGAGGGCCAAAAGCCATGAAAATGAAAAATAGCAGCCTGAGAAGATAGATCTTCTACCCGTTCAAAGATTTCATCAACTATTTCATGATCTAGAGTTACCCTAACAGGTTTTATAACACTTACAGGCGAAACATGAGAAAACCCAAATGATGCATGAGGAAGAGCATCATGTAATCTAGCTTTGAAAGTAGCCACATCAGCAAAAGTTTGTCCCCTGGAGCCTAGGCCTGAACCATGAACAGGAGAACCTTTAGCAAAATGCGTAGCTGGGATAGAGCCCCCATCTACTAAAGAAATCGTAATAGGGGCGATCTGAACCCTTCCCCCACACATAGAGGGCGAGCCTCCCATAGCGTTAATCATATCCATGCTTGCCTCTGATTCCATGGCTACCGTCTTCAAATTTTGAGGTCGCACGCGTGGGGAATCCAGAGCAGCTATCTGCATGTTGAATGTTACACAAATTATATCACGATTGTTAATTAATAAGAATACATCGATATGAAAAATAGTTTTATTTTTTTAAATATTACTATGACCCCTAAAAATGCCCAAAGTTTAAACTCTTAACTCTCTCTTCTTTCTATATTGAGTACTTAAAAACTACCCTTTTAGAACTTCTCATAAATCAATTTTCTTAATTTTAAGACCTAATTTTTTTTTAAATGACTTTTTTGACCTTTTAATGGACAAATAAGGACCTAAATATTCCTAAAATTTAATTTCACATTGAGAATTATATGAATGGTCTCAAAATAATCCTTTTTAGCTCTAAAACTATCAGAATCACTTGAGAATTTTGATGAAACTAATTAAAAATGGATCTATTGGATATTATCAGGATTTAAAATGTACACCATGTCCTAAAAAACAAAGTTTCAATTGGTAGGGATGACAATATAATATGTGATGTCAAAATTATCAATAGTAACTAGATATGAATTAATAATTGTTCATGAATACTTCAATAGATGAATATAATTATGAGTTATTTATCTTCTTATGGTAGATAAAAACTTGTTTAGAATAATTAGTTAATAATTTTCATTGAATTCTATAACATCTTTAGTTGTGATGTGATCATGTCTTTGACCATACTTTTAAAGCATTGGTATAGTGATTGAGAAACTACATAGTTATTTTATTATGAAAACACTAGTGTTTGAACTCAGATGTATATTATATCTTGAATATTAATTTAATTTTTCCTTACTATAAAATAATGAAATGATATGTAAGGTTAATATGTTAAATTTACTTGTATGATTCTTTATAATCATAATTTTGTATAAACTAGGTGATAGTATTCATTAGATTTGTTTACTATCAATCTCTCTTATACTTTGGTAAATTGGGTGAATTTGAAATTTATATTTAAATGAAATTTTCAAATTAATATACGTATTATGAAACCTATTTATGACATGGATTAACCAATACAATTATTGTTACTTTATTAAAGACTAAAGTTTCAACTATAACTACATGGTTAATTAAATGAAATCCTTACAATTTAATTTGTAAATTAATGGATTGAATTTAGTTCAATAATTATGTAAAAAAAATTAATAACTTAATGAAATTTGTTATAAATACTAAATTGGAATAATTATTGAAGTAATTTAATATGTACTTATCTCCTAAAAGATAATATTTTCATGTTAATTATTAATCATTTTTATGTGTCATGGACTATATGGGTAGATATTAGATTAAATCATTATAATTAATTGCAATTAATACTAATTTATTATTATATTTTGTTGATTTTATATTTTAAATAATATCCTTCATTTGTTATTTGAATAAGGAACATGGCTACCTAGCTAAGTATCTTCTAGTTGAGGAACAAATGTTATGCATTTCAAATAGATCATTGAATACTTTATTAAAGGGTTCTTATTTTTAAACAATAAAATAAGTTATGAACTTACATAATTATCATAATAATATATATTAGGATTAAATGTTAATTAATATTTAAATCTCAAGTAAGCAATATAATAAATGCTTGGACTAATATCATGGATTTAAGATAAGGGTATGGTATATCTAAGCTAAGTATTTATTAAATCCTTAGGCAAGCTTGTCATGAACTTGTACATTTATTTTAAATGGTAAGTTTTTATTAAACATAATTTAAAAATGTTTGTTGAAACATCCCTCGAATATTGCATACTTCTTTAGCTATTGTGTCAAATCTCATACGCCGAGTTGCCTTTGTAATAAAAATATGTTCAAATGCTTTGCATTGCTTTTGGAAATAGTCATTTTCCTTTTACCTCTATATAATACTTGTAATTTGGTAAATAATAATTAATTAATCTTAGTATTATGATTCTTATATTTAATTTGATCTTATTCTACCCCTATTAGTTTAACTTTGTTGAAACTACCCTTGACATACTGGCTATATTATAGCCTATGTAGGTATTCAGGTAAGAGCATAAATTAGTAATGACTCCATTAAAAATGTTGTATCATAGTACATAGATAGAGGTGAGTGGGTAAGACAACATTAAACCACCTATATCTAAATATTGGGTGGTTAAAATAATTCTTAAAGAAGCCATCGATGGGTTATGCACTTAGTTTAGTTTTTATGTTGGTTGTATCACAATTATGGGTCTCATTATGTGTTTCCACGATAAAATATAGATGAAATTTATTATGTTATTTTTTATTTTGTGTTTAATTAAAACATTGAGTTTATGATACTCAAATTATATTAAAATATTAATTTCTTATGGTGGTAAATTATGTGTATAAGTGTCTGCCTATCTACATGATTTATGATCTTGTTGTTCAATGATTACTATCAAACATTATTCTATTTTATGTTATTAAATTATTCATATATTTCATCTTATAAATGTATTATTAATAAATTATTATTAATATTATGTGCCTAAAATATATATCTACTTGAATTGACATTAATATGCCTTAGATTTCATGTTTCATATGATCATGTTATAACACATTTTTTATATAATTTCATATATTATATATAACATGATGTATATATCTCATCTATTTTTAGATGATATACTCCCATGATTCATCCATAACACCCAAATAGGGGCATACTAGCAGGATTATCATATAGATTCATGTCTTAACAAACATAAAATTCATATTATACGATATGTTATTATATATATACACACACACACACACACACACACACACACACACACACACACACACACACACACACACACACACACACACACACACACACACACACACACACACACACACACACACATATGTAGGGAACATGTGGATCATTTTATATGACTTAAAATAGGTGGTAAATTATATAACATAATGAGACATATTTCATCTATTAGATCGAATAGAGTTTTTCATGTTACATGTGTCAAATTGAGTAAGTTATCAGATTTATTTAATTGAGGAAAGAGACATACAAGTTTTTACATTATATATCACATTCAGGTATAGATGGATCTAATTTTTGGGCATGGATGTTCATTCTTTCATGGTCTATTTATATTATGAAAAATATGGAACTACATAAAAAAAATTGAATCTAAAATATTTTCTCAATGTTTAATAATAGTTTTAGTTTTACATGCAAATCAGATGTGAGTTTTTAAGTATTTTTGAATATAAATTTTGTATGGGGATCCAACTTAACCTAATATATTGATACATGCTCCCAAAAAAATATTATTATGATATTTTGAGTTGTTACATTGAGGTTTCGTGATGCTTAACTACTATCACTTCTTAGTATCTAATGAATATTGAGGTATATTCTTCTCAACCCATGATTTTAATAGTGTCATATCCTTAGGGCATAAACACCACATTCTCCAATGAATTTAAAGAGTAGTTTGGTTCACATCACTATAGGTGTATTTATTCATTTATTTTTTAATTTCAAATATTTAAATGATATATAATTATTCTATACTTTATATCATTAATGGAAATTGAATTTAACATTTTTCATTGCTTGTTTGTAATGAAGCCATAATAATATTTGTGGCATACCTAAAGACACCAAATGTGATTACACTTAGGTACCAATTTTCTTAACTTATCCTTTTAAACTATAAATTTTAATACTATATTAAAAGGTGGGCATTTATAGACACATAAATTGGTATTATACATTTGAAAACATCATATTTGATGTATTCTTAACCTACATGACTTGTGTGTACACATATGACTCTACCAACACCTTTTCCCCTAACTTACTATTTCCATTTTGTAGATTCTTATTTTTTCCATCATGTATAATGCTAAAAATTGTCAGACATTGTTGATTACCAATAGTGTCCACCTTTGCTTATAGTGATCTAGGTCTTCCAAATGACTATTTTTAAAACTAAAATCCATCCTTTAGGTTGGCCCAATTTGGTCACATGTCAGTTATAGAGGGAAATTACCAAAAGTGTATTTTATATATTGACACAATTATAAGGCCATATCTATATATAATACATTTAGTATTTTAAATTTCACTTTGATTTATCTATTTTCATATACTTTAGAATTATCCTAAATAAATAAAAACTTTAAAAAATCTCAAAGGAATGGTGCCTAATCCTTGCCAAAACTCTAAAATCAAGGTAAATTTGCATATTTTAAAGTTTAAAAAGTAAATAATTATGTTACATTATATTAAACTATTATTGAGCACATATAAACATAGGTAGGATAATTATGTGTATTTTGATCCCACTTCATATCATTTTAATGTAGGAAACACTCAACCACTCAATAAATTATGGTTGGGGTTGTCCATCCCATATTATAAATCCCTATTCTTGGTCAAGAAAGATTCAAAAATTGAGCTAAGATTTTCATTCAAATGAGAAAGAAATATTATCCTATGGACTGAACCAAGGGAAGTTAATTAAATAAAGAACATCTTGATAATTAGGCATCGTGATATGTGACATAACAATATATATATATATATATATATATATATATATATATATATATATATATATATATATATATATATATATATATATATATATATATATATAAAGATAATTTTGGAAGATAATGGAAAAATATAGTCACTAAAAGTGTTTAAGCAGTACCATAAGTAGCTTGGTATATTTGGATAATCAATCTCTTGATCTGATCAATCACATATCTTTCGTTATTATTTAAAACTATATATATACATGGATAATATCATAAAAATAAGATACGTACCTTATCTTATTATTATTTATATATAAAGTAAGTGAAATAAATCATATAATTTTACATTCATATCTATGTAGTTTATGCTATATCTTATTTAATTTGAATATTCACTAGTTTAACTTATTTATATCACTAAAATAGAAATAAGTTAAATTAACACCAGTGAGTCTAAGTTATAATCTATATAAGTGGAAGTGTAACATGCCCCAAATGATCTAAACGTAAGAAATGTAGATAAAATAATGATATGTCCCACTTGGAAAATGTATAATAAATGAAGCACTAAGATAACATGTCCCAATACAAAAAAAATAGAAAATAGATCAATATGAAGTACACGCATGGATTATTACCCAAATATATGTATGATAACAATAATGGCTATGTAGGAAACCAAACAATAAAATATGTGTGACATGAATTGGAGTAAAATAAAAAATATTTTTGCATGATAAGAACATGACACTATTTATAGAATATTGTGGAATAAATATAGGAATCAGGGAAGGCACACCTAACACACAATAATCAAAGTAAACATGAACATAATGTCACACATGAAGAGAAATAAATAAACATGATAATTAGAGTATAAAAATTAAATAATCACAAGTACATATCCCAATACAAATAATTTAATAGAAAATAGATCAAGTTGAAGTACACACATAGATTTTTACCTTAATAGATGCATGTTATAAATAATAGATATTTAGTAAATAAAAAAATAAAATATAGATGATATAAATAAGGTAAAAATAAATATATTTATGCATGATATATAAAATGAAACTAATCCTATAATAATGTGGAATAAATAGAGGAATTAGGGAAGACACACTTAAAAAATAGTAAACATAATAATCAAAGTAAATAAGGAAATAATGTCAAAAATGAAGAACACCAAATAAGTAAGACAATTAGAGTATAAAAATTACATAATCACAAGTAGATGAAACAATATATAAAATGGAACATATATATAACATATGAAATATAAGAAAGGAATACCAAGTAGTAAGCATATGAAAAACACATTAGGCATAGGTAAAATAAGGTATGCAAACTATATAGTAAGAACATTAATAAAGAAAATTAGACAAACTAGAATTAAATAAACATAAAACACACACAACTAATAAAAATAAAAAAAACATGAAGTCAAACAAAGTAAAAAATAAAAATATACATAGAAGCATTAATCAATCAAATGTAAACACAATAAGAATGATAAATTGTGGTATAAACATATAAAATATATAATATAAGGTATAACCTAAAAAAATTTAGGTGATGCCCTTAATATTTATTATAAAATGAGCATAATAAACTCCCATAGTTAATTATGAATCCATAAGCATGGGCACATAAATATCATGGATGCATATCTATAATACCATAAGTAGCATCTATATAATATATATAACCTAAATCAATATTAATATATTCATAATATGCAAAGATGTGTAACCATGTAAAAATAAAATACAATAAAAAAATATTTAAAAAGGCATGAAACACTTAAGGAAATAATCTAATCATAAAAAAGAAAATAAGAAACATAATAAATAAGAAAGGAGTTGGATAAACCTTACTAACCTACAATAACAATAAATCTATGCATGTTATGGGGTATGTGGTCTCAATATATAATGTGATATCATAGTGTGGAATTTTTCACATTAGTGTTTCATCATACACAATAAATGAAGGAAAAGGAAGAAATCAAAAGAAACTAGAAAAAATAATCAAAAGGAACTAATAGAAGAATGATTAATATGTATAGGAATAAGGAAATACATTTACCAAAATAGGAAAGATTAAATTTAAATAACATAAGAAATATAAGGAAATCCATGTAAAGTCATAATATAGGATTAATACAATAGTAATACAAAGAATAAATAAGGTTAAAAAATAAGAATAGAACAACCACAGAGCATAGGGAACCTTAGAAGAACTTGAAAAAAAGGAGAACCCAATTGGGTAAAAAAATAAAAGAAGCAATTTTTCAAAATAACCACATGAAAAATAAAGGAATAAATAAGTGAGGTAAATAAAATGAAACCAAGAATTGAAATGAATAACTAAAGGTTCTATTTATAGGAAAATAGAGATAGATTATTCTCAAACATATAATGTTTAAATAAAATCTAACCAATAATATCAGGTGAGTCATTATCATATTGTATATATGTAGAAGAAACCACATCATCAAAAGTAATATTAGTATGTTAAATGTCTAAGAGTCCAAGAAATAAAATACATTAACATTTGAAGACAACTAATTTTAATACATGGCTAGTTATTTAGTATGGTATTAGTGTATTTATTTATTCTAAATCATTTGTTTTATTTAAAATTCACCCTCTTCATTATGTTTTTTTCATATTTCAATATTTTCTTTTGAATATATGTTTGTGATTTCAAATTTTTAACTTTTTATTTCTCTTTATTCCTATTAATTATTCTTTGTTTACTTCCAATTTTCTAGTTTTCTTTCTCTATAATAGATTTTATCTTTTTCTTCTTATTTTTTAAAATCTATATTGGTTTTTTATATAACTAAAGTAAGATAATACCAAAATTATAAATAAAATATCACCACATTCTTGCTCTATTAAAAAATGTAGTACATTCTTGGTCATATGTTCTTTATGGGATGCTTCACTCATAATTTTTGTCCCTACGTATTTTAACCTATTTTCATCCTTTATTTCTCACTTTGTGTATTAATTTACAAAAATAAGGTCATATTTTAATTAAATAAGTTCATAAACACATAAATTAATTGATGCATTTACGGGAACATGTTCTCACTAGATATGTTTATTGAATTTTTTAAATGGAGGATTTCATTGATTATACAATCACACTTATACCAAGAGAGTAAAAATGGATATAATTTTCCTATATGTGATTCATTCATAATATGTTCAATAAGGTTGTTATCTACATGAAATATTCATAGATTTATTTTATAAGTGTACAATTGTGATGTTATTAGAGTAAAAATGTTTATGAATGTTTAAATTTTTCTTTTCAATGGTATATCATAAGATGATGACATAGTTTTAAAAAAATATTAGAATTTATGTGATGTTAATATTATATTATGTTATGATTATAAATTTGACATAGTGCTCTATATAGATATTTCCTACATGAATTTAGGCATTTAAAAATGTATGATGACTTATTATGAGGTATGATATGCTATAATTAAGAGTTATATATAAAATAATGTAATAATACATCCTATTTATTTTCAATCTCAAGGTGGGATTAACCAAAAATGTCCTAATATTTCTCAAAATCTGAACCTTACAGTGGAAACTACTAAAGACTATGATATTCTATATCAACTCAATAATATTCAATAAAATATATAAGTTATGGAATTATTTATAAGGTCCAATGTTTAAAAATAAATAATTTATAATACTTAGAAGACAATAATTTGCATACTAATACTCAAACTTCTCACTTTTTTTCTATTATTAGATATTTGATGAATAGTGGTAACTTGATTACCATTGAGAATAATGAGTTACCTCAAAAATTCATTATTGATTTTAATGAAATTAGTTAGTAGATAAAATAATTTTATAATAGTAAATGAAAATGAGAATATCCATAATAATATATCATAATAATAGGAATATATTAAGGATATTCACACCAATAATTGAAAACAAAGTAAAATACTTGATAAATATAATAGTGATGCTTTGAGGGGGAAACCTACACAACCATATAATGATAATATAATTCATAATATGATCCTAAAGTAATAACCAATATCTCCTATATATACCCTAATTAGGTTCTGGTTACTCCATAGGACAACAAAATGATAACATACTTAAATGTGATAAGATAATATGAAAGCTTATGTAGGACTTAGGTCAGCCACACATATCCCTAGATAAAAAAATAAGTTAAGAGTGATATCTCCCATTAAAAAAAATTACCACAATTTTGAAAAACTTATGATTCTTATTTATCAATTATTAATCCTCCCATATTTCATTCTCACTAGTTATATTCATCCATTTGATCAAATAATTAGTATCTCTTGTGTGTAGCCTTACACCTAGTGTGTGTCTAAAGGAACTCCTAAAATTAAAAAATGATTTTACCTTAATAATTTATTTAAATTACTCAGTATAGGAATAAAATCTCTATTAAATTACCTTATTTGAGAAATAAACATGAAGTACCTAATGTATGTGAGTAAACCAGGGTAACTATAGCTTATATGTGACACTGTCAAATTTATACAAGATTTGATAAGGGTTGTAATACATGTGAAATAGTTTTAAGTATTTTTTTTTTGTCTATTTAGATCATTTTTATTATATATACTTTCCCTATTAAAATAAAACCTCTTTATATGGTTTTTATATGATTATTGCTTCATTTGATTTTGTTTCATTACCAATTTCTCTTTTAGACTAGCTATTACCTCGTAATCATGTTTAATGTGTTCTTAAATAACTATAACCTTTATATGTAACATCAAGTTTTAGGTGACATATGGAGGATAGTACCCTTGAATTTCAAAAAAACAATACATTTTGTAATAGATATAGAAGGAAGTGTTACAAGACGTTATGATAGTGGCAACCAGTGAACCCTCATTTCTTGTTTATTTGATGCAAAAATAGATAAAACGCTCTTATTATTTTATTTAAGATCTTTATTTTATTATGAAATTGAGGATGATAGGATGGTATTTGTGCCAAAAGAGTACCCATACATGAGAATAAATCCATTCATATATTAATAGGAAATATATTATCATGATAAATTATTATGATCTTTAGGGTCCCATGTAGATTTTGAACTAAATCCATAAAAATAGTAGCTACTATATTAGCTATAAATTTTTTTTAAATGGAAATTAAATTGGAATATTTTTTAATTCCTATCCATTATTACCATGATAAAAAATTTACCTTTTTGGCTTTAGAAACTCTATTATGAAATCCATGGATACCTCCTCCCACTTTTACCTAGGAATAGATAAGGGTTGCAAAATAGCTAGGGTCTTAAATGTCTCGTGCTATTTTTTTCAACACAACATGGTTATAGCCAAAAATATATATATTTCCACCTTGATTCCTTCCAAAAATAAATAATGTTTGATTATATTATAGTTTTTTTTTTAAAAAATGAATGGACCTTTATTGGAGATGCATGAAGCTCTATAAGGGTCTTGTGCTTGAAGGAAGAATTATAAAATATGTACAACCAATATTTATACCATTAAACATTCCAATTCAACTCAAATTTTTCATAGGACCTATAATCTTGAAAATATTTTATGAATCAAAACAAGTGTATCCTTATCATTCTTATATTATGATCTTGCCTCATTCACCTAATCTACCTACCAAATGGGCATTGCACATAAACATACCTAAGTGTAATTCATCCCTCATTGATAGAGTATTTAATACTACATTATATTTTATTTATTATATATGATTTCAAGGTCATACCCAAGAATTTTATTCATTAATTTTTTTTCTTCTAATTAAAATAATCATTCCAAAATAGATTTTAGAATATCATGATAATTTTTTACCTTAAAGTGTCTACTTATAAAATAAGGTATCCATTATTAACTACGTGAATAATATTCATCATATATTTCTCATTGACCATTTTATTAAGATATTACCCTTGAGTTGACAACTCTCAAATGAAATAGGCCTCAATTAATAAATGATTACCACTCCCTTTAATTAAACTAATGCATCATATTCATTAATTAAATTATTTGAAAAGGGTAGCTAAAAATTAGAGTGGTGCACATAGGGGTAGCATATTTTATTAAAGGCTTTGGTGATTGTTATGTTCCAATAAAAGGAATATTTATTAACAAAATATATGATTGATTTTGATATGTTTACATTATCTTTCACACACCAACCAGAGTAACCAATGAGACCCTAATAAACCTCAAATATTTTTAAGGGATTTTTCAAATGACATTTTATCATAGATTTGATATTGTGAGGTTCTACTTTTATGCCTTCATAGAAAATAATGTGAATGAAGTAATCCACCTATTTTAATACAAAATCACACTTAAAAGTATTTTTATAAATTTTGTTACAATTTTTTTATTATCATTACCTTATTCACATGTTGTAAGTGTTCTTCCAAATTCTTAATATATACTAAGATGCCATCAAAAAATATCAAGACAAATTTCCATAAAAGAGGCCTCCAAATAGTGTTCATTAAACTCTAAAATGTATAAAGTGTATTTTTGAGACCAAAAATCATTACCAAAAAGTCATAATGGAATTTTATGATTTATAAAACATGTCCTATTAATATCCTTATCTATTATAAATTTTTTATGATATCCATAAAAAAGATCCAATTTTGTAATGTAGACAACATGATGTAAATAATTTAGAAAATAATCAATTCTTAGGATACTGAAATTATCTTTGATGGTATACTTTTAATTTTATTTTTGATCTAGGCAAATCCTCTAGGTATTATCCTTATTATTCACCATGTCCAAATGGGAAGCATTTTAACTTTGAATATGTTTGATAATACCCTCCAAATATATTATACCATATTTTCAATCTCACTCCTTTAGACACATGGGTATGTGTATGGTGTAATGTTTGGTGGTTGATTCCTTTTGAGTAATAGAATGAAATGATCATGCTATCTTATTTCAAGTAGTCCTCTTTGAGTTTCTCCAAAATATAGTTGAGTGGCCATAAAAAATATTCTAGAGATTAGGATGCATAGACATATTTGTGGGTTGTGCTTCTAAGTAAAATAATTGTGATACAAATACATTTTCTCCTTTTTAGATAATATTTTGAATCTAATGAGAAATATTCAATGTGGAGAGTTTAATCATAGTTCACATATTTTACATGTCCTTCCTTTAATTAATAAAACATGAACAAATATTAATATTTCATCTCTATTTTCCCCAAGGTTGTGATCCATTAAAATCCAAAAATATATATCCACCACCCATGAGAGTAGAAAGTATAAGACAATTGATCTTATAGTCTCTCACATAAAGTTTGATACTATGACATTTTCCTAAATAATTAATAACACCACTATCTACAATCATAACTTAAATTTTTAGAGATGTTTTAATATAAATAAATAAAATTGTTCACCAAATTTTTAGTGATTAATTTATGCAAATACACCTTGATTCAATCAACATTGTAACCTTCTATTTTTTTAGGAACCTCACAACTAGAAAGTGCATGTCATGGCATAGTTGGTTTGTAATATTCACATTTATCATCTATCTCCTCCTCACCTTCACTTCATGATTCATAACCTTCTTCCTCTTCATTTTACCATTAAATTTATAATAATTTCTTCTCGACACATTTAATTTGATATCACAATTGAAACATAACTCTTTTTCACTTTATGTTTTAATTTGTTGAGTCAGTTTTGTGTGTTGATGTAATGATTATGTGGGAAAATTATTCTATATATTAGTAGTGAAATTATACCATCTGATAAGATATATTTTTTGTACCTTACATAAAAATACCATGGATTTAATACTAAACTTGGACTAAACATAAATATATCAAGTTGGA
>JARHVA010011346.1:50000-67238 GCA_037957365.1 Torreya grandis | reverse complement strand
AAACTCATTATACTTGGGATGACCACACCTTGTGATATAAAGTTTATCTTATATTAATTTCTAGTTCCATGTTCAAATAGACCATTTTTAATAGTTTCATACCTCCCCTTTAGCAAGTCATTTGGGTTTCTTTTTAAATATTAGCAAATCTGTCACAAATTATTTTGGCATAGAGTCAAGAAGGATATCAAAAAATTTATTGTTGAATGTGATACTTGACCATAGAATAAAGGGGAATTAGTCACACCACCTAAGTCACTCCATTGATTTTCCCATTTCACATCACTGGATGGAAATTTCAATGAATTTTATTGAAGGTCTCCCAAAATCTATTAGAAAATTAGTCATTCTAGTAGTAGTGGATTGACTTTTCAAATATGTTCACTTTTATGGTCTAGTTTCATCCTTATACTATTTACACCATAGCCCAAACATTTTTTGATCAAAAATTGTCGCTCGATGGTGTCATTTCCTCTATTTTATTAGATCATGACTACAACTTCTTGAGTTATTTTTGACAATAAATATTCAAGCACATTAGTACTACTCTGAAAGTGAGTTCAAGATATCATCCCCAAACTAATGGCCAGATAGAGATTATTAACAAATTTTTAGAGACTTGTGTGTGTGTGTGTGTGTGTGTGTGTGTGTGTGTGTGTGTGTGTGTGTGTGTGTGTGTGTGTGTGTGTGTGTCTGTGCATATGTATATATGTATATGTATATGTATATATATATATATATATATATATATATATATGTACATATATGTATATATATATGTACATATATGTATATATATATATGTACATATCTGTATATATATATATAATATATCTGTGTGTGTGTGTATACACATATACATACATACATTATATATATATATACATACATATATATATACACATATATATATCTATATATATGTGTATATATATATATATTATTTATATATATGTATATATGTGTATATATATATATATATGTATGTATGTATTATATATATATATATATATATAGATATGTATGTATGTATATATATATATATATGTATGTATGTATGTATGTATATATATATGTATGTATATATGTATATACATATATATATGTATGTATATGTATGTATATATATATATATATATATATATATATATATAATATATATATATATATATATTTCATGGAGTAATAACATTAGTGAGTACAATTACCAGTATACCTCTTGTAATAATGGTGGTACAATACTTATTATCACATGACCATGAAGATAAACCCATATGAGGTTGTCTATGGCCAAAAATTACCCTCTCTTATTTCATATATACCATACATCCCTCTAGCATATCCAATTTATACTACCATCAGTGCAAGAGATAATATCATTTACCTCCTCAAGGATAATATCCACATGGACCAAAATTGCATGAAGTAATAAGTAGACCAACATCACTTTAAATGCTCATTTCACCTTAGAAATATGATTTTCCTTCACTTGAAACCTTATAATCAATATTATTTGAAGCGGAAAGGTCACTATAAATTAGCTCTAAAATTCTATGAAACTTATAAAATTATCCAACAAGTTGGACATGTTGATTATAAGTTGGAACTTACACCTTCATCATGCGTACACTCTATTTTTCATGTTTCATGCTTAAAAAAGGTCCTTGGTCAGAATTTTAACACCCAAATAGTGATTCCATAATTTGATGTAAAAAGGATCTATCCTTTATACAACTTGAATTTATCCTCAACAAGTACTATCATCTGCTCCATAATCAGGTGATCATGGAAGTTCTAGTATAGTGTCATGGAATGTAATAAAAATATGCTCTATTAGAACCTCTTATTTCAATATAACAATCATTTTCTCACCTAAAACTTTTAGGGCAATTTTTTAAGGGGGAGATTATATTAGGACATTTCATCCTTACCATCCTTTTATAATTTACTTATTTTATAAAAGGATATATATGCAAATGACTTATAAAACATCCTCAAACCCATTTTCATAGTAAATTTTAATAGTGTATTATTGGAATAATCCTTCATTCATTAGGAGTAGTAGTTATCTAGTGATAGATTACTTTAAAGAGGAGCCTAGACTAGTATGGAAGCACCCACAAATTATATTGAATTGAGATTGATCAAGTGAGGTTTCCCCCTTGACGAGGCCAATGATTCTATAATTCTACTATAATAATGTAATTTTTATTGTTTTGAGTTAATATATTATTGACATTTATAGTTTATTTTATGTGTGTGTGTGTGTGTGTGTACATATATATATATATATATATATATGTATATATATATGTATGTATGTATATATATATATATATATGTATATATATATATATATATGTGTACACACACACACACAATATGTATATGTATGTATATATATATATATATATATATATATATATATATATATGTATGTATGTATGTAATTATTTCCTAACTTGTTCAAGAAGGATCCTATCAGGGATAGATTGAATTTATTATTATAAGAAACTTAAAACTAAAATTGATGTGGATTAACCTAAACTAGCATCAAACAATTAGGATAAGTGAACCCAAATAATATTAGTGTCCAACACTCTCCCTTTAGATTAATTTGGGTCTTTAAAAGTGGAGAAAATATTTACAAATAAATAAGTGAGTTGGCATTACATAACACTCCCTTGATGACAACTTCCTTCATGAGGAATAATAATATTTTTAGGAAGATAGAAGATTAGAATAGGTGTCACCAAGAATCAAGATAAAGGTAAGATCATCAAAAACCTCCAAGAATATTCTTTGGATAATAATTTTAATCCACAATGGAACAAGTACAAATAGAAAGGAGAAATAATACACTTAAACTTAAAAAAAATTAAATTACACCAATTTTCATGTTAAATAAATAACCAAGCCATAAAAATACAATCTACATACAATTAATTTAATAAAAGTAGATGTAAAACAAGGAAAAGGAGAAAAATATAAAATTGTAATCCTACATGAAAAAAGAATTAAAAAATAATTAGCTCCAAACAAAGCACATTTTTTGGAAAACCTACATCAAAAAGTAAGCATAAAAACAATGAATGCATCAAAAGGGAGATAAATAATATGTCTCACTTTTCAAAGATATCCTATTTTAATCAATTGAATAATGACTATTAAAGTCTCTAGAAGATAACATAGTTTTTTATAGTCAAATTGGTTTAACCTTTCTATGAGTTGTTTTAGTAGTTTTCCAAAAATACAAAATATTATGAGTATATTTACCACAAGATTTACATGTATGAAATTTATAACATTTAGAGATATGATGCTTGTGTTTATCGCAATGCTCATAAATTTTATAATTTTTAACCAAATGATGAACAAAAGAATATTTATAATAAAAATAAGTCTTAAGAGATTAAGAAGCACTATGGTGCAATGTCATTCAGTTAGGGACACAATACAAATTCATATTTTACTTAGAAGTGTTAAAATAATTGAAACTAACCCCTACAAATTTTGAATTAACATTAAGTAAAAAGGATCAACAATGTCATTTTTGTGTTTTCCAAGTCCATCATGGGAATAATATATTTATTTCATGATTTTTAAGATAAATTTATAAGAATTAGTGGGTAAAGGAATATGTTTAGAATAAAATTTAATTTAATTTATGAAGGTGTGATTATGATCAAAAGATGTAACTTTTTCATCAATCCTTTCAATTAAACTATATATAGTCTCCATTTTTGAATTAAACATGGTTTATATATTTCCAAATTTATCATTAAATGAAGATTGTAAAGCATTAATATTCATGTTTTAAAATACAACATAGCATTTAAGAGTATGAATCTCATAATCTTGAAAAGTATTTGTTGTTGTAATTTTTTTAAATAATAGAAACTATAGATGATATTTTGTGATTAAGTATCACCACAGTCTCATACACTTAAAAAACTTATTCCTAAGTTATTCCTCTTAGTTATACACTCTCCTTGCATCTAAAGCCTCAGATATGATCTATCTTTTTCCCTTTGGCCTATATCTCTTACTTTGACTAGTCTTATTTTGATGATACAAACATACTATCTTGCTTAGAATGCTTAAAATGTACTTACCTCACATATCTACAAGTTTTGAGCATGTACCTATCTTGATACTCCCTGAACACTAACATCTGAGATAAATAGTAGTGTTGACATTACTATCCTACCCCAATGCAAGTGTATAATACCCTAATTTTATCTAGTTTTTAAATGAAACATATCCTAATGGTTGGCCTAACTTTTTTAATGCAATTTATTACTCAAAAGGGATTGATATAAATACAAGATCAAGCCTTATTCATTCTTCATATATGAAACCTAGTAAATCAAAATAAAATAACATTTAAAGAGCATTAAATTGAGAAAATCTTCCCTATTTATTATTATTATTATTATTTATAAACTAGTCATAGGGATTGTACATCTATAGGTCTTAGGTAATAAAGGAGTAGCCTAAAAACATGATTTTCTAAGTTACAAGCTAGGCCACTATTGTACTTGATTTATAAACATTACTTGATTCACATGCAATCCAACATATAGGGGAGAACTACATTAATCTAAGGCCTTATATTATTATCTATGTAAGAAGCACCCTTTAATAGCGGGTTCATTGGGGTCATCTTGACACTATGTGTCCATTAACTCATTTTTCCCTCAAGGTCAGATTGAAGATGGAAAGCTAAGGTTTTGCCATTTCAAAAGGAGTAACTATCCATGACCCATATCTAAATGAACTAGAGCAAAGATGAAGCCAAACCAACAAGTATCTAGGTGGTCACATCTTATGTCATTAGATATTCTACATAAGTCACTATCGTCAGACTTAGATAGTAGTTTTGATGTAATCATCCAAGGATGATGTAACTATCTAAATAACTAAAAGCACTAGATCTAGATTATAAAAACTCTTCAAAAACTATATTCCCACCTAATTTTAGCATGTTTTAAATTTAGAATTGCATCAACATCATAAAAAAATAAGTACTTATATTATTTGTCATTTATCTATCTAGCTTAGTTTTACTTTCCATATTTAGACTCTCTCAACATAATAGATTTAATGTATTTTTATATCTGAGTTTACATCTAATTGTCCTACTATAGATTTGATTATCACCCTTATACCATTTATTTATATATTCTTATTCATAATCTTAAATGGAAAATATACCAATAATATTTCATTTTAGGTTCAAACATTTGGTGACCCTGATATTTGAACATCAAACCCTAGGACAAATTAGGGATTTTTAAATGTTATACTTTTTTACAAATTTTAAACTTTTCATTTGTGAAGAAATGGAAAATTTTAGTGTAAACACTTGATTCTAAATGGAAAGTTAAGAAGCATTGATTAATCATCTCAATAACAACACATGCTTAATAGATGCATTTTTGTATATGATAAGAGATGAAATAAGTAAACAAGATAAAACTAAGGATACCTCACCTTGTAATTGTGAATCCTTAGAAGCTAATATAACTCATCCCACACTTATAAATCCACCTAAATATAATGGGGTCATAAATTATGTGCTTAATCATTTATTCCTTGAGACTATTAATAATACAAATATTATGGAATTACCCATTGTTTCAACACAAATATCAATTTTAATGCCTATTACTACTCAAAACATGTTTTAATCCCCTTTAGTGAATACTCAAATTACTAATCTAACTCTCATTGTACCTATAGTTTAATCATTCCTTAAATTTATAAAGACCTTGGAAGATAAGATTACAAACATTAAATAGAAAGCTTTAAAATGCCCTCATGTTATAGATTTACAAGATGTATTACATAACCCTCTTACACTTTAAATATATTTTCATCCTTTTAAAACTATATTTATTTCACCTAAGTTCCCATTTTATGATGGAAATGGTGATCTTGAACATATCGAAATCTTTTATGTGGCATGCCTTAGTTATGCTTCCAGTGATAAACTTTTGACCAAATTAATACCAAAAAGTCTCAAGGACTATGCTTTGAGGTGGTTTTATCATATACCTCTCCAATCCATAAAATCAATAAAACCTCTTATAGACCAATTTTTAAGACACTTTTTCATTAACATTTCTAAAAAGTTTTTCTATGCCCAAATTGCCAAAATAAAACATGGAACCAATGAACCTATCAATGAATATATCTTGAGATATAAGATAATCCTTGCCAAATGACCAATAATATGGTATAAAAATAGTTACAATATATATTAAAGTAATGTTTGCTCACTCCTTTACATGAGTCCATTGTTTTTAATAAATTTCAATATTTTGATGACTTATTGTTATAGGTAAAATCAATGAGAGGTGGGGTGAATCAGTGAACCTAGATATTTTAATTACAATTACAATTCTTTCAAATTATTAAGCAATCAAAATATATTAACTTGATCAAACAATATTAACAAGAGAGCTCATTCATTTAGAGCATACAAAAGATCAAACACATAACATAAATTTCCTATGGGAAACCCTCATGGGTAATAAAACCCACTCTCAATTCTACAACACAAATGGACTACTATCCTATAAGAAAATACAAACAAGAGACTAATCAACTCTTTGAGACCAACAAACCTTGATCATATCATCCTGACCAAAGCTACTTATTAAAATACCTATTTCACAAGGAGAAATTTCCCTTAAGTAATACCAAGTCTTTTAGAACCTCCTTTTAGCACCTCCACCTTAGAAATGATGTCTTCAACACCTGATGATAGATCTTTGTTTATCTCACCCCCACATAAACTATCTTTATATCTAAAATAAACCTCATATGCTAACTTAGACCTATTTTCATATCCTCAATATATAAAAGAATTTTTTTGACATAAAAAATATGACCTATTAGTCATACACATAGTCGTTAATCTACTCTACTCATCAATCCATAAATTGGCGACTCTACCTCTCCTTCACTCCACAACTCTCACATACACCTTGTATAAGTCTCTCTCACAAGTCTTCCACAAGCCTAGAAAAAATCTCATTTGGTTCTCTAATTTATAGATAAATCATGAATTCATAGGATCACAATATTTCTTTGTCAGCCATAAAACATGCCTTCACCCTTAAGGCATCTCACATGGGTCACACTTAAGCATATTCCACTTTCAAATAGGCCTAAGTCACTTTTAGGTCTTATGGAGACCCATTCAGCTCTTTGACACTTCTTCAAGCAAACTAAAACATAAGAACACTTTCCAAATGAATGGACCCATTCCACAGGTCCTCCTTAAGTGCCAACATCCATCATAGTACCCTTCTATGTAAGTACAAATCACTCAATCAACATTATGTGCAGTCACCATGAACAAATATATGATCTCCTTATAAACCTTTGTTCATACTACATATGATTGGTCAAACCATCATAATGCACAAAAATAATCCTTATAGAGTCTACAACATGTTCCAATAGTTAATTCATCAAGAGATATCAAAACAAGCTCAATTACCCATCTTGGGTTACTTGTAGAACATGCACGAACACACAGTCAAATTTAGACCTTAATATATTTGACTATACATACTTTTAGATATTCAAATTCATATTTTTAAACGCACCTTGGAGTCCTATACAAATTTTATTTTTACACATGATCAAATTATTCCTATATCAAAAATTATAGCCAAAATATAGAGCACTATTTTTTTCCTTTACAAATTCAAATATTTAAACACAAATGGTCACAGTTAAACTTTGAACACTAATCTCACATCTCATGTCCTCTCAAATTTAGATAAATATCACACCATTGATCTTATCTTAACTTTAACATATAGGTGTCAGTGCTCAAATGTTAAACATTGAACATGTTGAACTCATTTCATGCAATCTAGAAACTTTGACTCAATGTGATCCATCGATCTCCTGTATGTAGCTCAGTCTTTAACAATGTTAAATAGATATCACTTTGACCTCTTAAATTTAATATGCACCATTAATCTCTATCAATATGATCACTTGATCACTATTTATCCTTAGATTAAGCTCGATATTTATCTCTACTTAGTATAAATAGCATGTACTTATCCTCATCTCATTACTGCATGACTTCTTGGAAAAACACACTCCATCGATGTTGTTCAAACTTTAACTTTTTCATAAATAAATAATTATGCGAACCATTATTATCTACCTAGAAGGCCAACTTTTCATAGTCATATCTTTTATCTCACTCACTCACAATTTCTCAAATTTAGATCATATGATCTCCTCACATAAGATAATCCAACCATATGAAAAACTACTCTTAGAATCCTCACATGTGTGAGCTATATCATCATTAAAATGCCTTCTCAAAATATTCTATCACAGATCCAAGTATGCTTAGAACTTATTTAGGAAGCCAACTTTAAACATGCATATACTTTTATGTACTTTTTTGCTTGACTTAAAAGTTAGCGTAAATCAACTAGGCACAAAACTAAACAAACCCATATGATCGCCTTCTCATAAAATGTCCACGTGTTTGAGATATTCTACCATCAAAATTCTTACTCAGCTCTTCCTTTCCTTATGCAAATTTGGCTAAGTATGAGAAAACAATATCAAACTACCTGGGATCCCAACTATTCACTTGCATATATTTTATCACGCTTAGGCACATGACCTAAGATTTAGTGCATAAGCACTAAGAAAAATACTAAACAAACCTATGTGACCATTTCCTCTTGAAACCTTCATGGGTGTGAATGCTGACATCATCAACATGCTTATTTATCTCTATTTTAACATAGAAAACACTATCAAAATGCTTGAGATCCCAGCTTTGTACCCACATGTCTTTGAATGTACTTAGGTTCATGATCTAAGAATTAACACATATCAATTCGGGACTTATGTGATAACAACCATGTAACCAACTCCCCCTAACTCATACACATGTGTCAATGGTGACATCAACAAAATACCTACTCATATTTGCTTTCATTAGACCCAAAAATGTCTAGATGAGAACAATGATGAACTAGGTGAATTTCACTCATGCACACAAGCACTCAAACCATTCTTGAATTATGATAGTACCCCTTGAACATTATCAATATTCCATACTCATCACTAAACATATCTAACCATTCTAAAATAAAATATCAATCAATCCAACTTCAATCACACTAGGACAAACACATTTTACACTTTTTCATTGTCACTTACACTATCAAAGCACTTCATCTACTCAGCAAAACACCTTCATGAAATCATTGATAATTCTCAAAAACTTATGCCATGTTGTACATGATCATGAAATAAATCTTATGTAATTGAATAATCTCAAGTATGTAGTAAACACATTATCTTCATCTATATCTTGTAAGAAAATTCAATTAAACCAAGTTATAAGGTAAAAACTCCCAAGCCTAAAAAATAAATAACCACCATGGTTAACATAGTTTCACAATAGCCTAATCAACTTTTCTTATCCAATGTACCAAGGAGATAATTCACATATTTACCTATGTCCCTATTTTCATTACTCTCATGGTTACTAGAGTGTCAGATTATATTTCACCCTTATCCTATTAGGGTTGATATGAGTTGACCTCTACCCAAAATATATGATGTGAATGCTTATTATGATTATCATTAAGGACTATGACATTTAATGAGTAAATGCTTTACTTTAAATTACAAGATCCAAGATCTTATCGAAGACCAAAAGATTTAATTCTATGATCCTTCAAAGGAATTAAGTTCACAATCTAGCTTTCACCATAAATAAAAATAATTAACAACCCTTTTCAAGACCATTCTAAAAAATAACCAAAAGTCTAAATGGAATATAAGGTACATCTTCCTCCATCACACTATAGACACCCACTAGATGGGATTATTAGTACTTATATGTGACATAGACCTCATATGGTTCATATGCTTTATATTTCCTTTGATGACATTAAAATTAAGGATGATGACTCAAGTTTTCATTTCCTATTCATTCGATCATACTTTGATAAACACCCCATATGTAGTGTTATGATTGATAATGGTGCAAGAAAAAATGTTTCTACCATGAAATTAATTATGCACTTGGGTTATACTCATCATAATTTACACCCCTCTACTAGATTAGTTAGAGAATTGAATGGGACATCCTAGAAGGTTCTTGTTGAGATTGACTTGATTTGATATGTTATTTGGAAGACCTTTAACTCTTTGAACAATACCTTTTACAATGCATGAATGTGTCAAATACATTAAATCACTTTAGGTAATTATAGTTTATATAATTCCATATGAGCATCCTCTCAAATAGAATAAATTTATACCTAGAAAAATATTTATCAATCTTTTTAAGGCTAATCCATCATAAATGTTAAGCAACATGCAATCCCCTTTACTATACATCTAGTAATTAAGATACCATTACATCAGAGACATATAGTGTATTCCAAATAATCCCAATATTATACTAAAAATCATGTTCATATATCGAAAGTACCTACACATTTTCTTATTATTATTATGAACACTTGATAGGGCATCATCACATTAATTTTCAATTACCTAGGGAAACTTTTTCTCCACAATCATCAACCTTCTACTTTATTATTATTATTATTATTATTATTATTATTATTATTATTATTATTATTATTATTATTATTATTATTATTATTATTATTATTATTATTATTATTATTATTATTAAGAAACAAACAAGAACCCATTTTTAGGTTCTAAAAACCCCTACTCTAGTTAATCCTACAATTGCTTCATGACCACAAAATCCTATTTTACATATGCATAGCATCATTGATACCATAGTGAATGATATTACACATATATTCTCATCGGATACATACATAGAGTATTACATAATATTTATAGTCGGGAGATATCTATGACCATCAGTTGGATGGAATCATATGATGATCTTTCCTATATATGAAAATAACAAAAAAATCTAAAACATTTAAAAAAATATAAAAACAATTTTGGCACTTACATATTCTATTGTCTCCTTGGAATCCATATTTTACTTCTATATTGATTGAATACATACTCAATTACTCCTACATACACATATGTTTCACACTTCTACATTAGGTATGATACAAGCATATGCAGATACATGGTACACTCCTATTTTAGATGTTGGGATTTCCCTCTACTCATGTCATATGGAAATTGAGGGCATCCAGTTCTTCAATCTTGATACACATAGGTTAAATGATTTGATGACCAATCTACACTTCATTTTTGAACTTACATATGTACTTACACATGCCTATCATCCATGTTTATATCTTTCATAGGTTGCTTCATATGATATATACTTGACATACTTATCTAACACATTGGATACATGAGCTAGTATGACATGTTTATATTAGTTTATTATGTTTTAATTTATTCAATTTCTTGATTGTCATGGCTTGATTATTTGAGCATTTGAATATGCTCTTTCTCTTGCAGTCCCTGTGTCTATGTATGTTTTATTTCAAATTTACATGATGTCATTATTTATGGTATGGACATTTAAATATTTCATTATTGATTTCATGAAAATTTTAATAAGCCATGTCCCTTATATTATGTGTAATTTGAGCATGCCCCTTGTTTGTGGTTTTTATGGACTATTTTTTGTTGACTTAATTTTGATTACTCTTATGTGTGTGCTTATTTACTTGTTGAACTTGTACTATTACTATATATATTTTACCATGATACTTATCATGCATTTTAGTGCTACATATGATCACATTGGTTTAATGGACTTTAATAGTACATTTGTATACACATGTTACGTATATATGCTACATGGTTACATTCACAAATTTTATAGTTGTCTTACACTTTTGAGGTGAGATAACTCCCTATTCTTTTTTTTTCCTCACCTCAAAGGGGGGTCATATTAGTGGGGGCATGACTTGGGAAACATGTTTTCCACACTTGAAATAGTTCTCAAATTTAGTAAGGGAATGCTTTGGAATCATTTTCTCCACATTCATTTAATATGGTGCTTATATTAGTTCCCAGATTTATCAGGGGGATGATTTGGAAGCATGTTCTCTACATTCATTTAGTATATGATACATATATTAGTTCTTATATTTAGTAAGGGCTTTCCTTGTAATCATGTTATACACATTCATTCAATGTATGGTACTTATATAAATTTTTATATTCAATGGGGGAATGCTTGGGAATTATGTTCTCCACATTTATTCAATATATTGTACTTATATCATTTTATTGATTTAGTGGGGGCATGTTTTGGAAGCATGTTTTCCACACCTACTTTGTATTTAACATCTCTAGTTTACAAGGGGGTATGTTTTGGAAACATGTCATTCACATTGTTACTTATATAAATTTTCATATTTCTCCATTTATAATGGGGGCATGATTTAGAAGCATGTCTTCCACACTTATCTAAATTGGCCAAAGCACATAATTATATGATTCAGATTCACAATTATGGCAGAATTTTATACATTTGTACCATTTTTATACACATTTTTAATATGATACATATCTATGATGCATATGTTATGCAACATTTGCCTAATATTTAAAAATATAATTAGTTTCATATTTTGAAACCATTGCACGTGCTGATTCCCTATGGACTTTTATGGACAATATTAAGACAATATATTGAAGTAATTGGTTCACATTTTTCTATGGTAGAGGTGATCAAATCACTCAATATTTACAAGTTTTTAGGTTGGATTTGATCATCTAGCCTCACTAGGTTATAAGTATCATTTGGGTTGAATGATTAAGTTAATCTCAATTATCGGGTGGCAACTCAATTTTATTCTAAAGTTAGGGGTATATCACTCTCTCTCTCTCTCTCTCTCTCTCTCTCTCTCTCTCTCTCTCTCTCTCTCTCCTCTCTCTCTCTCTCTCTCTCTCTCTCTCTCTCTCTCTCTCTCTCTCTCTCTCTCTCTCTCTCTCTCTCTCTCTCTCTCTGTGTGTGTGTGTGTGTGTGTGTGTGTGTATCCTTGATATATAAACTTTAAATATGTATCTATATTTATCCTAATCTCAATTTTAGAGCCTTATATTGATACATATTTGGAAAAACAAACTTTACAATAGGCAAGTGGTTACATGAACCCACAAGTGTACTCCTAAACATTTCCCTCTCAATTTAAATCTATTTTGAGTAACTTTAAGACAAATTATATGCACTAACATTACACTATAATATGCTCATGATTTTAAGTCAATCACCAAAAAAGCACTCAAATCTAACTCAAGAAAAGATAAGGTGTGAATACAGACCCATGTACTTATTCATTTACTTTAAACTAGTAATTTCATTATTATATTAAAGGGAGGTAAAATGTAGATATTTTGTGATTATGTAACACCTCAGCCTTATACACTGGGAAAACTTAGACCTTGGTTTTTGCTCCTAGTTCTAAACTCTCCTTATTTTTTCAATCTTCGCATCTACTATATTTTATGCCCTTTGTATTATATCTCTTATTCTCACCAGTCTTATATTGATGACATAGACATACTATCTTGCATTGAATGCTTAAAATGTAATTATATTACACCTTTACAAGTTCTGAGTCTATACCTCTTTTGCTACTCCTTGGACACTAACATCTAGGATAGACATTAACATTGACATTACTATCATTCCCTTATGGAAGTTTCAAGTATCCAAATATCATCCAAATTTACAATGAAATATATATTAATGGTTATCCTTAGTAATTTAATGCAAATTATTACTCAAAAGGGATTGAAATAAATACAAGATCAACATTCATGCATTCCTCACCTATGAAACCTAAAAATTCAAACCAAAATAGCATTCAATTAAGCAAAGCTTCCCTATTTATTCTTATTTCAAAACTAGTCATAGGGATTGTACATCTGTAGGTATAAATTACTAAAGGATTAGCCCAATAATCTGATTTTCTAAGTTACAAGATAGGTCACTATTTTACTTATTTTTTGCACATTTCATGATTCATACACAATCCAACACATAGGGTAAAATTACATTAGTCTAAGGCCCTTTTCAAGTATTGGATATGTAGGAAACACCCTTTGATAGTGGGGTCATTGGAGTCATCTTGACACCATGTTCCCACTAACCCATTTTCCCTAAGGTCACATAGAATATTGAAAGCTAGGGCTTTACCATTTCACAAGAAAAGACTATTTTATGACCCAAATCTGAATACACTAGAGTGAAGGTAAATCCACACCCAAAATCATCTAGGTTGTTGTATCATATTTCACCATATATTATGTACAACACACTAGAATTGGACATAGACAATAGTGTTGACATAATCATTTAAGGATGTTGTAACTATCCTAATAGCTAAAGGCACTAGATCCAAAATCTAATAACCATTCCAAAACTATCTTCTCACTACTTTCAACCTATTGTAGATCTATAACTACATTAACATCAAAACATGATAAATACTTTTATTATTTGTCATTTATATATGTAGCTTAGTTTTACATTTCATATTTAGACTATCTCAACATAATAAATTTAGTGTATGTTTATATCTAAGTTTAGCATTTAATTGACCTACTATAGATATGGTTATCACCCTTGTGCCATTTCATTTCTATTTTATTAACACTAAGATTAAATTGAAAATATACCAACACATTTAATTTTAGGGCTAAACAAAAATACTGCCAATTTAAAATCCATGGATTTAGAAAACAAGCAAGAGTCAATTTGAAAATTACATGAATATTTTAAATAATTTCCTATAAAAATATATTAAACATCAAGGGAGAATAAGAAAAAAATCACCAGTGTTATTCTTACAAGATATGACAAAATTTTATAATATAATGTAATTAAAATTAAACTTAGGAGTTTCACAAAGCATTAAAAATCCACTTGGAATAATACTTTAATAATCAAATTATTTTAATCAAACTTAAAGAAATCTTAAATTAATATAAATATTTTGTGTTTGACTTATTGAATACTTATCCAAAAATATTGAGAAACTTTCATGAAAAATAAATAAAAAATTGACACATCAAATAAAATATATGCCTAAGTTTACCAACAAAGGTAATGTTTGAATTTTTTGGAGGTATTTTAATAATAACCAACTACCAAAAAAAAAAAGAATAAAATTTTGAGTTATTATTATTTTAATAATAACCAACTACCAACAAAAATAAAGCATGCATGCCAAGTGTAATTTTTCATTTTTAAAAATTACTTTTAAGACATAAAACAAAGAGATTCTTTACTTACTAGTTGTGCCATTTTTCAAATAAAAATACCATATATAGAAGTGCAATGTAAAAATGTAACATAAAAGTGAAATGAATAAGTGTAATGTAGAAGTCAAAATTAGTACACCAAAAAAGGGCAAATTAGAAGTGCAACACAAAATTTCAAAGCATAAGTGCAAAAGAGAATTGAAAATCCAATAATTACTAGTGAAAATAATGGATTAATGCATTGGTAAAGTGTCATATTTTATCAAAACAAGATGCATAGAAGAGATAAATTAATAGAAAGGTGTAAGAGAAAACTCAGGCAAGAGTATGAACTACTTGGAAAAAACACAATTCTATAAACATTAGGGAGATCAAATCACCATAATTTAAACTGCAGCCAAAACAATCTCTTAAAAGAATACAAACAAGATTTTGAAGCTGAAATAGACAATAAATACACACACACCCACACACACACACACACACACACACACACACACACACACACACACACACACATATACATACACACACACACATATACATACATACACACACACACATGTGTGTATATATATATATATATATATATATATATATATATATATATATACATATACATATGTGTGTGTGTGTGTGTGTCTATACACACACACACATATATATACATACATATATATATATATATACATATATATATATATATACATATATATATATATATACATATATATATATATACAAAGATATATATATATATATATACATATATATATATATATACATACATATATATATATATATATATATGCTACTCAATTCATATACCACTAAATAAATAATTAAAATGAATGAAAACTCAAAAATAATTGTTTAAAAGGAAATCTAAACTTGGAAGATGAAATCAACTTCATAAAAAAAAATAGCTTAAAACTTCCTTGATAACAACCTGAAACTTAGGTTAGAAGGTAAATATGCCAATAAAATTCATAATATTTATGCTAAAAATGGAGCACCCTAAAACTAGTTACAAGGGTGTAAACACTTAAAAAAAATCTTAATTTCTCCTCAAAATGCTTGCACAAACTCAAGTTTCAAATTTAAACAAGAAACATGCTCTTGTATCATATTATAATATAATTTTAATATCACTAGGATATGTTAGCTAAAAATAATTCATGGAGAAAAATTAAGAATTTTAGTCAACTGTGATGTGAAAATTCCCTCTCCTATTAAAGGTGTATCTACCTTTATTGAAAATAATATAGTATTAGAAATAAAACTATTTACAACAAAATGGTGTTTTGTATGGGGGTTGTACTTTTAACCAAAAAATATGAAAAGATGTTATAAGGTAAATTTATAGAGAAGATAGTGAAGGAAAGAAAAGTACACAAAGGAAAATGAAGAAAAAGGATGATAATAGATAGCCAAACAAGGAAATGTACTAGATCAATCTGAAAAGGAAGATTTTAGTGTGGAAACCTTTATCATGAAAATAGGACAAGAAAAACATATTCTAGACATAGGAACAAAACACATACACTAAATAGATTGAATAAACCTAGGAGAAGGTAAAAATAAAAACTCTATCTTTCCTTGTAAAAATGGAAAGAAATCATATTCTTAAGCTACCAGGGTTTCACAATGGTATAAATTCTTAATGTAGATTCAAAGAGATTTCCACAATAAAATTTTTGTATATGCTAATTATCTGACAATAGAACTCAACAACATTCAAAATAAAAATAATAAATAGATTAATGTATCCATATAAATTATTCATTCAAATAAATTTGAGCGCAAAGTATGCAAAAATATTCCTTGTATTGATTCTTTCACATGTTGAAAATATAATCTCTACTTTCTATCCTTGCCAAAATGTATTTTATTGTCAAAAGTTCCCTTTACAATGAATATAACTTGTATTTATAGTTTATGAGGGAGTAACCACCTCATAATCTCTTAATAACCACTTTTATAACAACCTTTTTGGTA
>JARHVA010011346.1:0-45000 GCA_037957365.1 Torreya grandis | reverse complement strand
CCTTCCTGACTAATTTTACTAATCCTACTTATTAAATTAATGAAACAAAAAATATATCATAACATAAAGTCTAAAAAGGTCTCTTGTTTTCATTAACAGAATATGATCAACAAACTGAGCACAAAGTCTCAATGATGCCTCTCAATTTTGGCAGAGTTTCATTCAAATTATCAAAAAGAAGATCATTTTACAATGAAAGAAAATCCCTTATATATCCACTTCAAGAAGGACTCGGGAATAGTAATACATCATGATGTGTTGGGAAATGTTAGGAAGACAAGTTGGAACTTTGGGGAATTTTACCCATTTGATCTTCTCAATGTAGATAAACAAGTCGTGCAATTGAAAGATTACAACTTTCAATGTCTACCTAGCAGTCTGATCTTATCTTCATCATTCTTCCTTTCTAGATTAATTGAATTAGGCCGTGGATTCATCCATTATTCTGCCTTTCCTCACTTTCAAATGGTTTTTTGTCTTGAATTTTGGAAATGCATTCAGGTTTGTAAATCAAAGGCTATTTCACTATCTTTAAAATTGACATTTACATGCCCATCAATCTGATCTCAACAGCTAGTTCATTATCCTAAATTTGACATCTTTGTGGGTGTCACCCCTTAGTCTTCTCTTGGCTTTGCCTTTCTAGATGGGACTTTCCCTTTTAGGCCTTGAGAAGCGATATATCTTGAGTTAGAATAGCCCTCTATTTTGGCCGCTGAGAGTCCCCCGTAAGGGCACCTGTCCTTCGCGGTCCTTCGGCAGCCCCTTTTGCTTTGGCAGTCCCTGTGGGCAAATATTTCCTCAGGCTTTATTCTTTGAAAGCTCCCCATGGAAAAAAATTTACCATAGATATTTCCCCAGGGAGAATTCCCACAGATAAAAGTCCAGGGAAAATTCCCGCAGACAAAAAGTCCAAGTAAAATTATGCCAAGTATTTGAACAAGTCTTTGGGTTTTGCCTTAAACAAATCCTAAAAAATTACCTTTTAGCTTAAAAGAAATGATCCTCTAGAAAGGTGCTTTTCTTGATTAATTTCCCTCAACAAGGGTACTTGTCCTTTGAAAAGTCTTCTTTTGTGTTGAACTGTCCCTTTGAACTTTGGCTGATGAACCATTAGTTGAACCAGTTCAAAGGTTCAATGAAGCGTGCCAAGTCCCTTTTGAACCAAAAAGACGATGAACCATTAGATGAACTTTGCCATTGAACCAATACATTAAACCAATTAGTTGAATAAAGGATTTGAACCAAAATGGTTCGAGCCAATGGTTCAAGCTGATGGTTCAATGAATAATACAAGCCGATAAACTAAGCATTGAACCAAACATTTAAACTTGCCTTTAAACCAATAGTTAAACCATTTGATTGAACCTATCCGTTAAACTAGTTCAATAGTTCAATGAAGCATGCCAAGCCCCTTTGTTTCATGTAAAAATTGCTCAATGAGCCAAATGATTGAACCAAGTGAATGAACCTGCTATTGAACCTTTCTGTTGAAACCTAGACATTGAACCATGTTTTGGTTCAATGGTTCAAACAAGGCTTTGAACCGACTGACGAACCAAATGGTCAAACCAAAAGACACTAAAACAAAGGAAATGAACCATCTGAGTGAAATAAAGCATTGAACTTCTTGGTTAAACTGAGTGATTGAACTATTCCTTTGGTTGAACTAGCCATTGAACCTTGAACCCATTAAACCTTTAAACCAAAGTGGTTCAATGGTTCAAGTCACTTTGATTTGACCAAATGTTTGGAAGCTGATGAACCATTTGAATCGATTGAACTTTGAACCTTGATGAAGCACTTAACTCTTGCTAAAGACATTGAACTTGTTGAACTTTGAACCTATTGAACCTTTGAACCAAATTGGTTCAATGGTTTAATGGTTCAATGGTTCAGGTCTTCTTTTGTACTTAGATGCTTGCCGATGAAGATTTTTAATTGAACCAAAACTCTGAATTAATTCTAGAAAATGACCGAGTGTTGAAAACTAATCTTTTGACTAAAAATGCTTGCAAAAGCCTTTAAACCTATATAAAAGAACCTACCTATAGAATCTGAAGATATAAAGTCTATAGAAATCATCATGTAAAATCCATTGAACTTGACTAGCAAAGTCTATAGATTTTTTGAGAAGCTTTGAAAATGAGGAATCTAAATGTCTAAGACAAAATTTTGAAAATAGAAGATAAAATTTTGGTCTATAAGACCAAAATAATTCAAATGTTATCCTAAAATAAAAGTTATTTTTGGGGGACAACAGCTGGCTCTAGTTGGGGAACTTCTATCAATTGCAAAATGAATTGAAAGGAGTAGAATCCAGAATCTCCAGTGTCTTCAAGTGTACCATTGGGATTTGGAGTCATGCTTTCCAAAATTGAAAGGCATCAAAAATTAAAATAAACAAAACAAAATAGAAATTAAACTATACAAATATACATATATATAGAGGCAATGATCTGATACTTCAAGAATTGAAGTGTTTCAGATGCTGCTCATTATGCCGTAGGGAAAAGAGTGTGCCATCTTGGTATTTAGAAAAAAAACTATTTTCACCTATATGTTGATGAGTTATGAATGGGCCTCTCTAAAGGGAGTCAAACTTTCCATGCATCCCTTTTGGCTCTCTTCTTTTCTCCCACAACAGAACTTTATCCCCAATTTGGAAATCACAATTTTTGGCTTTCTGATAAAAAAGTTTCTTTATCAGATTTTGATGAACAACAATTCTGTCCACCACCATGGTTCTCTGTTCTTCTAGCTGAGTCAGACACATGATTCTTTTGTCAAGAGAACTCTCATATGTCTGATCTTCAATGGCCTTCACCAATTTCAAGGCTGGTAACTCTAAAGTGATTGGTATCTCAGCATTAATACCATAAAGAAGTTGAAAAGGAGACATACCAATTGCCCTTTTTGGCATGATCCTATTAGCCCACAAAGCATCAACCAATGCTTTATGCCACATCCTTTGATTATTATCTGCAAGTTTCTTGATAATAGTTACCAAATTTTTATTGCTAAACTCAGCTTGTCCATTCCCTTGCAAAAAATAATCAAAAGAATGAGAGTGTAATTCCATAATAAAAATAGAATTGTGTGATTTCTTGAGAGGTGAAACAAGCTACATTATCAGTAACAATTTTGAGTGGAACTCCAAATTTGGAAATGATATTCTTTTTCAGGAAGTTGCATACAACTTCTAAAGTAGCATGCTTTGTTAGAATTGCTTCTACCCACTTAGTGAAATAATCAGTCACTGTAAGGACATAATCATGTCCAACACTTGAAGATGGATTTATTGTCCTAATAAAATTAAGTCCCCACTGCTGAAAAGGTTCCTCTATGATTACTGGCTTGAGAGGCAGAGTAGCCAACTTAGGTTTTCCAATGAATTGTTGGCAAAGTTCACATTTCCTTACCCATTTATGTGCATATTGGAAAAGAGTCAGCCAATAATACCTGGCTCATAGAATTTTGTGAGCAGTCACAAGGGCAAAAAAATGTCCTCCACAAGCTAGATTATGGAAAGATTTCAAGAGCTGGGTTTTTTATTCTTTATCTACATAGCAAAGGAAAACTCCATCTATGCTTTTTTTGTACAGGCCGTTGTCCTAAAGGACAAAATTGGTAGCTTTCAATCTGATAGTTCTCCTCTCTTTGTAAGACAAATGAGTAGGACATTCTCCATAAGTCAGAAAATAGGTAATATCTGAATACCATTCATTGGTAGTAGAAACAAAAAGAATTATTGGCATATTATCTACTTCAACTTCTTCATACTGTGTATCTTTTGGCTTATTATCAGCCATTAATTGACAAAGGCCTTTACCCCTGACTATCTTTGTTGGCTTAATATCTAGATCAAATTCTTGGATCTTTGTAATCTAATTACCTCTCTTTATGCCAAACTCCTACTGAGTTAATATAGACTTGACTGTACTATCAGGAACTAAGGCAATAGTATGTGAATTCAAAATATAGAAGCAAAAGTGTTTAACTACTTTTACCAAGGCATAGGTGTGCTTCTCTATATTCAAATACTTCATTTCATGAGTTTTTAGAGGGCAGCTCATAAAAGAGATGGGGGATTCCATACCTTCTTTATCTTCTTGAACAAGAATCACTGAAAGAGTATGCTCAGATGCATAGTTGTATATAATGAAATCTCTATGGTAATCTAGGCAGACCAAGGTAGGGGCATGAGTAATAGTGACCTTGATATCTTGAAATGTTGCTTTGCCTTCTTTGGTCTAGCTGAAGGTAGTCTTTCCTTTCATCATGTTTACAATGTGTCTTGTCTTTTCAGCAAATTTAGGGATGAATCTCTATAAGAAATTCACTTTTCTAAAGAAAGAGTGAACATCATTCTTAATTGCAGGCAAATTCAGCTCTTGAATAGACTTGACTCTGTCTAAGTCAATCTTTATGCCTTCTTTGGACACAATGTGTCCAAGGAGTTCCCTTTTGTCACTCCAAAAATAGACTTTTTAGGATTCAGGGAAATACCATTCTACCGATAGTGCTCTAGCACTTGTTGTAAGTGGCGTATATGATCATATCGATGCTTTGAAAAGACAGTTAAATCATCAAGATATACAACTATGAATTTGCCAATTTCATCTTTGAAAGCTATGTCCATAGCTCTGTGGAAGGTAGTGCTAGCATTTATTAATCCAAAAGGCATTCTTTTGTATGTAAATGTACCCCCAGGTGTGATGAATACAATCTTGTGTTGGTCAGCTTCAGCAACTTCAACTTGGTTATAGCCTGAGAAGCCATCTAGCATTGATAACATTTCTGATCCTGTTACTATTTAAAGCACTTGGTCCATGATTGGCAAAGGGTAATTGTCTTTCAGATATGATTGATTCAGATTTTAGAAATCTACACAAATGCAGATTTCACCATTTTTATTCCTTACATGAACTATATTCGTAATCCATGTAGAATGATGGATTGGAAAAATAATTCTAGCATTTAGCATTTTCTAAATCTTAGACATAATTGTACCTAAATTTTTTAGATTGTATTGTCTAGATTTCTACTTTTAAGGCATTGAATCAGCCTTGAGAGGAATATGATGGTAGATTTCATCAGGTCTAAGAGACTTCAGATCTTCATACGAATATGCCAAGACATCAATGTATTGACGGAGCAAAGAAGTGAATTTGAATTTTTTTTAGGTGTACAACACTTACCAATGTTGACCATTTTTGGATTTTCTTTGTTGGTCAGATTCACTTGGTCAAATCCCTAAGAGAAATTCAAATCTATCTATTGTTGCTTGACGAATCTATCATGCTTGTCAAATAGCTTCTCAAGAGAAACCAGCCCTTTAGGAATTTTGTTTCCTTTTAGCTGTATAAACTCTTCATTTACATTTGAACTAGTTTTAAAAATAAATTCAGACTTCTAAGATTCACTACCTTCAAAATATAACTATACAAAATTGTCTTTTCTTTCCAATAAGATAATGATCTGATTATCATCATTGAAAATTTGCCAATGATCAGCATTATCAGGAACACTTGGCCTATAGACCAGCTCAATGGTATATTTGGCTTCTTTAAAATTAGAATGAGGAACTAAAAGAGTTCCTGAAATAGTAAGTGCAACAGCTCTATCATTAGATTCTCTTAGAATGGAAGAAATATTGAAAGCATCAAAGCTTTTAATTTGGTCCCAAACAAGATTATGGTAATGGTGCAGCCTCTCATTCTTGGTTTGATATGAATTTCTCACTTGACAGACCACTAATTCGGTGCCCCCTTTAGCATGAAGAAACTTGACGCCTCTTTCTTGAGCAGCCTTCATGCCCAACAACAGTGATTCATATTTAGTTGTATTATTTGTCTTGCTGAACTGTAACTTATAAGATGAAGGGAACATATCTCTTTGAGGAGCTATCAAAACAATTTCAGCTCCAAAACTAGTAGAGGAATAACTACCATTGAATTCTAGAGTCCAAATCTCATCATATACTAGCTTTACTTCAGACTTTTCCTCATCAAAGATGGAGGGTCTTTCTTCATGATCTGTATATAAAAAGTAATTACCCATACCTATGGATTCAAAAAGGATTTGTGCTTCAGGAGCTGACGTCCTAACTACATACTTTGCTTCCTTTTCAAGAAGTAATCTCTTCATCATGCCTTGGATAGGGATCCTTGCCTCAAATAGATCCATGTTCAATTCTCCTCCCACGTCCTTACAAAAATTCCATCCAAGTAAAATGCCATAAGATGTTGGGACATCAGCCACTAATACAGTCATTTTAATCCTCTTGTCTAAAAAGGCTATGAATGCAACTTGGGCATCTTTGATTTGCCCCAACAATGGCACTTGCTTGTTCTCCATGGAGAAACATCTGCCAAATGTCTTGGTCAATGTGAGATCAAGAGACTTAGTGACTTTGGTAGGCATAACATTGTCAGATGCGCTTGAGTCTATTATATAATTACTCAGCTTGTGGCCATTGATTAATAGGGAAACATAGAAGGGTTCTATTTTTCTAAAAATAGCTGGAGGAGTAATAATTAGATTATTTGGAATAGGCATATTTATTGGAGAATCAAAAGTCACTTTTTTGGTTTTTTGTCCTATAGAGATGGTCTAATTTTTAACATATTGGACCAACTTATTCAATTGATCTGGATTAGACTGCAAATACTCAAATTTAGACATCTATATTTTTGTCTTTTTGACATGATCAATTATGTCAAATGGCTGAATCGAGCTAGGTACAGAGAAAGGTACTTCAACTTTCTAAGTTTTAGAAGGGATGGGAGGTGGAGTGGTTTGTGAATTAGATGTAGAAAGGGAAGGTGCAACAGATGTATTTACCTTTTGAGTGATTACCACATCTTTTGGTTGAAAGGGTAGAGATGTCCCATGCTTGGCAATTGTGACTGCTGGTTGTGATTGCTCTTCTATCTTTTCTTTATCAGCCTGTTAGACTAATTGGTTCTTAGACCTGGTAAACACTGCATATGATCGATCTGAAGTTTCTTCTTTGCTTTTGGGTTCATCCTGATAATTCAAGAAACCAATGTGGGTGTTGCCAACTGATTCTTCTTGACTATCTTCAATGATATCAGCATCATTTTCTTGATTTAATTCAGGTTGATAAGAAAATTTTGATTCTATCTCAAGATATCCCATTGCTGAATTAGTTGGAGGAGCTTCCAAGGCAAGTTTTCCTTGTGGAGGAGGAAGGTGATTTTTTTGTCCTTGGTTTTTGGCAACATTGCCCTGATATGTCTGATTTGGGAATGTCCTTCTGTATGTAGGAGTAGAAGACATTCCTTGAGCCATTTTCTTTTTGAGTGCAAGGAGCTCATTTGCTAATTTTTGCACCATTGGATCTATGGTGCTTGTAAATGCAAATTCAAAAGATGATGAGGCTCTATTTCTATTGGGATCTCTTCTTATTTTCCCTGCTAAGATGAGATCATCTTCTACTTCAATGGTTAAAAGTTGAGCTACAATGAGATCTATTTGGCCAGTGCGTCTCAAGAGGAAACTGACTTTAGGTAGATGAGAATTAATGAAAATACATTTGAGATTCTCAGCTATAGGTCTAGCAATCATAGGAATTTTGTTCTCAACTTGTCAAATTTAGCTATGAAGTCTCTCATAGGCTCATGTGGCTCTTTTTTCATTTGTGTAAGTTGAGCCAGAAGTGTATGTGCATCTTCTATAGGTTTGAATCTGGCTTCAAACTTAGCTTTCAAAGTATTCCAATCAGTCATAGATCAAGCTTGTAAATGGTAAAACCAATCTACAATAGGACCTTGTAGTGTTTCAACAAAAAACCTAACTATTACATGTTCAAACTCTACTCCAATTACTCTACAAGCTATACTGAATGTTGTAATGTGTTCATTAGGATGAACTTTGCCATCACCGTAGAATTTAAGGAAATTATTCCTAGAACTGCATGGAAGTTCATGTAGAGGAGTAAGATTAAGAGGACCAAAAACATTACCCCAGGGGCCTTGAACTACCATTATAGGATACTAAAAAGGAGGGATAACAAACCTCAAATAGGTAATTATAGGCATAGCTTTATTAATAGCAAAAGTATCATATGGTAATGGAGATCTGGCTTTAGTAGGAGGAAAGCTCTTGGTTCATTGAAGATGAGATGGTGAAGGAAATAAATCAAAATCACTTTGTTGTACCAGCTTAAACACAGGATCAACAACACCTTTAGCCCTTTGGCTTTGTGTATACCTTGAATCTGCCAAATTGTAAAACAAAATTGGAAAAGAATTGACTTTGCTTCAATTAAAGCTTGAGGCTTTAAACTATGTGTTCTTTTCTTGTGGTGTAAAGGTGAATGAAATGGATAGACTATTAATGGATAATGGGTATATCCCTAGTGGAGTCGCCAAAAACTGTTGGTTGAATATTTTGTCTATCAGCGTACTGGTAAATAAAATAGGTCTTATTAGCCAAAGCAAGAAGATTAGTCATCCTAATGTGTAAGTTTATCACATCAGAAGGAGACTGCTCTCTCCTCTCATGAAGGGGAGGTTCCCTATGGATATGCTATGTATATGTATGAACAAAAAATTATACTCAAGGGTAGGAAAAGACATCCATCCCTATTTTTTCAAAGATGATGTATGTAAAACAAAGGAAAAACTCAAGGGAATGATAGACAACTCTCCTCTTCTTTCAAGAAAAATTTATTTAGCCAGTCACAAGAATGCTCCTGAAATTAAATTAGAATGTAACTAGGAGTATGGTAAATAGCAAATCAAAATAGAACACAAAGTCTCTAGCTAAAATGCTCAAGAGTAATATACGAAGGGAAATGAAAGATCAAAGTCTTTTCAAAGTCCTTTACATAGTAATGAAAAAGCAAACACACTGAAGGCAGCTATGGGGGCATAAAGTCTCTCCACAATTGATTCTTCAGGACACCTTCATGACTAATTTTACTAATCTTGCTTATTAAATTAATGAAATAAAAAAGATATCACAGCACAAAGTCTAAAAAAGTCTCTTGTTTTCATTAATAGAATATGATCAACAGACTGAGCACAAAGTCTCAATGATGCCTCTCAATTTTAGTAGAGTTTCATTTAGATTATCAAAAAGAAGATCATTTTACAATGAAAGAAAGTCCCTTATATAGCCACTTCAAGAAGGACTCAGGAACAGTAATACATCATGATGCATTGAGAAATGTTAGGAAGACAAGCTAGAACTTTGGGGCATTTTACCCATTTAATCTTCTCAATGTAGATAAACAAGTCATGCAATTGAAAGATTACAACTTTCAATGTCTACCTGGCTGTCTGATCTTATCTTCATCATTCCTCCTTTCCAGATTAATTAAATCAAGCCTTGGATTCATCCATTATTCTACCTTTCCTCGCTTTTAGCTAGATTTTTGTCTTCAATTCTAAAAATGCATTCGAGTCTATAAATCAAAGGCTATTTCACTATCTTTAAAATTGACATTTACATGCCCATCAATCTGATCTCAATGGCTAGTTCATTATCCTGAATGTGACGTCTTTGTGGGCATCACCCCTTGGTCTTCTCTTGGCTTTGGCTTTCTAGATGGGGCTTGCCTTTTTGGGCCTTGAGAAGTGATCTATGTTGAGTCAGAATAGCCCTCTATTTTGGCCGCTGAGAGTCCCCTGCAAGGGAACCTATCCTTTGGCAACCCCTTTTGCTTTAGTAGTCCCTATGGGCAAATATTTTTTTGGGATTTATTCTTTGAAAGCTCCTCGCAGAAAAAAAATTCCCACAAATATTTCCCAGGGGAGAATTCTCATGGACAAAAGTCTGGGGAGAATTCCTACAGACAAAAGGCTGAGGAAAATTCCCATGGACAAAAAGTCTGGGTAAAATTCCACCAAGTATTTGAACAAGTCTTTGGGTTTTGCCTTAAACAAATCCAAAAAAATTACGTTTTGGATTAAAATTAATGATCCTCGAAAAAGGTGCTTTTCTTGATTAATTTCCCTCCACAAGGGTACTTGTCCTTCGAAAAGTCTTCTTTTGTGTTGAACTATCCCTTTGAACTTTGGCCGATGAACCATTAGTTGAACCGATTCAAAGGTTCAATAAAGCACGCCAAGTCCATTTTGAACCAAAAAGTTGATGAACCATTGGATGAACTTTGTTGTTGAACCAATACATTAAACCAATCTGTTAAACCAAAATGGTTCAAGCCGATGGTTCAACGAATAATACAAGCTGATAAACTAAGCATTGAACCAAACATTTAAACTTGCCTTTAAACCAACAGTTAAACCATTTGATTGAACCTATTCATTGAACTAGTTCAATGGTTCAATGAAGCACACCAAGCCCCTTTGTTTCATGTAAAAACCATTCAATGAGCTAAATGATTGAACCAAGTGAATGAACCTATTGTTGAACCTTTCCGTTGAACCTAGATGTTGAACCAAGTTTTGGTTCAATGGTTCAAACAAGGCTTTAAACTGACTGACAAACCAAATGGTCGAACCAAAAGACACTAAAACAAAGGAAATGAACCATCTGAGTGAAATAAAGCATTGAACTACTTGGTTAAACTGAGCGATTGAACTTTTCCTTTGGTTGAACTAGCCATTGAACCTTTGAACCAAAGTGGTTCAATGGTTCAACGGTTCAAGTCATTTTGATTTGACCAAATGTTTGGAAGCCGATGAACCATTTGAATTGATTGAACTTTGAACCTTGATGAGTACACTTAACTCTTGCCAAAGACATTGAACTCATTGAACTTTGAACCTGTTGAACCTTTGAACCAAATTGGTTCAATAGTTCAATGGTTCAGGTCTCCTTTTATACTCAGATGCTTGCCGATGAAGATTTTCAATTGAACCAAAACTCTGAATTAATCTTGGAAAATGATCGAGTGTTGAAAATTGATCTTTTGACTAAAAATTCCTATAGAAGCCTTTGAACATGTATAAAAGAACCTTCTTGTATAATCTAAAGATACAAAGTCTGTAGAAATCATCATGTAAAATCCATTGAACTTGACTAGCAAAGTCTGTAGATTTTTTGAGAAGATTTGAAAATGAGGAATCTGAATGTCTAAGATTAAATTTTGAAAATGGAAGATACAATTTTGGTCTGTAAGACCAAAATAATTCAAATGTTGTCCTAAAAATGAAACTTATTTTTGGGAGACAACAAAGATTATGAGATGAAATAATATTATAATAGATTATTTGTGCATTTAAGGATTTAGAGTATGAATATGTTGTCAATACTTGTAACATATTCTCACAAGCATAATATATCTTCAAAAATCACCCTAGTTTTTTTCCAAATTTCTTGCGTGTAATAAAAAATAAGAAACAATTAAAGAATGGAGTTGATCATCAATGAATAACCATAAGAATCTATATTAAAGGATTGGAATATTTGTTTGGAGAACTCATAAGTCTACCAAAAAACCATATTATAGCAAAACCATGCATGTATATTCCAAAATCACCTATAACAAGTTTAAATAATCACATTTTTTCTCCTTGACACTAATCTTAGTAAGTTTGATTGGATATGAAGAAGAAAGAGTGAGAGAGATTTTTATAGAGCTTCCATCTGCATTCAAATCTTTTTATCAAGGATGCTTCAAGTTGAGAAATTAGTAGAGAACCACCATATATCAAAAATTGGTCTTATTATATCCTAAAATTCCTTTAAAACTATAAATACCATGAGTTATCTTCTTAAAATATCTTTTAAATGATCTATTTTGGATTTGGTGGTCTTATATGGAGGTTTTTACAAGTTACCAAACTTAGAGGAAATAAAATACATGCCAAAATATTAAGAGAATTCCACAAGAGTAAAAACCATCTTATAATTTTATCAAAACCAACATCTATATTTAAAACCACAAGCTTCCTTTTCAAACCCATCCCATATTTGCTTAATATCATGTATTAATGGCCAAAACCACTCTCATATAATAAAAACCATAGGTTTTTTTCTCAACACTAGGTTTCAAAAGCTCAATACCATGTATTAGAATCTTAATACCATGAATTTAAATGAAGATCACCTTTTAAAAGTTTAAAAACCATGAATTGTTCTATGCAACTTTATTATTCAAATACCAAGGGTTTACCATGAAGACCACCTTAACATGATGAATTGCATCTAGAATACCATGATTTTTGGGTTAAAATAAATCTTATAAAATCTAGAAACAATAAAATTTTTGGGGGGAAAAAACTTTTGACAAGTTTTATATGAACCTCAAGGCTCCCACATGGTGGAAGGAGAGACTTTGCATGTTTTATAGGCTTGATTTTCATGTTACAGGATTTTGAGGTGTAATTTTCATGTGAAAATACTTTGAAAGGATACATAAGAAACCAATATAGGGTTTTAAAGTAGTATTTTACTTATTAGTAGACTTTATAAGTGCAATTCACATTTTAGAAGGTTTTATAGAGGTTTTTTATGTGTTGGTGGGCTTCATAAAGGATTTTTACATGTATTTTCAATTAAAAAGGCCATTATAATGTTTACAAAAGGCCTTAAATGTTACAGAACATTTTATTTATTCAAAAAAAACCCGCAAATATCATATATACTTATAGAAAGATTTAAACTGTGTTTAAAAGGGTGACCAATGTGAAAACATGCCTTAAAAAATGAAATTGAGGAATCAACTTCAAATAAACTATCAAAATATGATTAGGAGCTTAGAGAGTCATTACCTAAATGACCAGTAAGGGTTAGGGGTATTGAGATGGATTTGTTCAAATCAATGAATTATATATTTTAATACTATCCATGACAGCCAAAAATAATAGAAAACTCAGAACTTAGTATGATGAAGAAGTTTAAAATTTAAATTATGGGAATTCAATTTTTAGATAACAACTAGATCTAAATAGGAATTTTAGAATGAAAGGCATGAAGTATAGCTCTAGAATCTGGTTTTAGAAATAAGTGTTTAGCTCATTAGGATGTATAGTCATTATTTCTTAACAAACATTGATAAGGAAACATGACAGGATTAGGAGAATAAAAATGGGACAAGACAACCAAAATCCTAAAATAACCTATTTACATGCAGGGGACAATCTGCTTTCACTTGAAGTACTATTTCAAATATTTCACACTATAGGGTAAGGGAAGGTCCATACCATCTTGATAATCCAAGTAAAATGTATTTTCTCCATATAAATTCCAAATTTTGAATGAACCCATCCATAAATAATAAAATTTGCCATGTCTCCCTTTTGGATCTCTTTGATTGTCCCATAGGATAATGAGATATCCAACCTAAAAATATCTTTTCTTTGTCTTCTTATCAAACAATGTCTTAACTTTGGCTTGGTGTTATATAATTTTGTCTACAATGTACATTACTTATTATTCTAGTTTATTCAAATACATGATTCTCTTATCTATTAGAATTTCAAAATTTTAATGTTTAATATCTCTCACTATTTGTAGATTAGTTAATTCAGGTGTTAAGGGAAAAACAACATCAAATAGGTATAATAATTGTAAATGTGACATTCCAATATCTTTCTCAGGAGTGATACGATCCACTCACAAAGTGTCATATATTTTATTATGTCATTTCCTCTAATTTTCATCTACCATCTTGAAGATGATTGTAACCAAATGCTTATTACTTGTTTCTACCTAACCATTTACTTGTGGATATTAGTCTAAAGAGTGAGATGAAAAAATAACATAACCATATCAAAATATGACCAATACTAATGAAGATAAATTAGACACGTTATCTAATATAGTTTTTTTTTGAAATTCCATACCTTACTAAGATGTTTAATTTGATGAAGTTACACATAACTTATGAAGTTTTATAGTTGACTAGAATAGTATCCACCCATTTGGTAAAGTAATTTTTAGTAGTTATGACATGAGTGTTCATATAAATTGAATGAGGATTCACTATTCCCATGAAATCCAATCCCTATTATTGAAAATGTTCTTCAATCACCATAGGATCAAGAGGAGAAGCTATTTTTTTTGGTTATTTGATGAATTGTTGATAGGCTTCACACTTCCTTACCCATTCATAAGAATATTTAAATAGAAATGGCTAATAGTAGTGAGATATCAATATTTTATCTATTGTCACTAGATCAGAAAACTTTCCACCACAACTTGACCATGAAAAGCTTCCAAAATATTCTTTTATTATTCTCAATGTAAAAAATCTTAAAAAGAAACCATTGATTCTTTTATTGAATAATGAGGCATCTTAAATTACATACTCTCTTAATTTTAACTTGATTATTCTTCATTTATTAGCATTCAGATATGGTGAGCATTCTCTATATGTTAGGGAAAATGCAATATCTGAGAACCATTCACTCACAGAGTCCACAAAAAACATTAAAGGTAATTCTTTTATTTTTTCGTCATCTTCATTTTTTTAATATAAAACTAATTGATAATTTATTTATTCAGCCATGAGTTGACACAAACCTTTTCCTCAAATTAATTTAGTGGGTTTGATCTTAAGATCATATTATTGAGCTTTAGTGATCTAATTGCCTCTTTTTGAACATGGAACTTGTTGATTTAAAATAGAATCACTACCATATTAGGCACCATTACAATAGAAAGTGAATGAAGGATACAATATATGAATTGTTTCACAACATTCATAATAATATATGCATGTTTTTCTTCTGAAGAATATTTCAACTCATAATCATTGAGACCACACCTTATAAATTCAATTAGTGACTCAATCCATTCATTGTTATTTTGAATTAAAATGGTTGAAAGGGTATGATCTAAATCATAACAACACATGATAAACTCTTTCTCAAACTATTGTGACTAATCAATAAACCATAAGATTTTATAATGTCAACTACTAAGATGTTTGTGTACTATTATACACATGGATCAGAGGCTAGTTGTATTTGTATATTTAACAATTCTCTAACTCAAGGTAATAAGGACTTGCCTAATAATAAGACAATTATTTTTGACTTATTAAAATTTAACCCTAGTTTTTTTTAGATTACTATAGGCATCACATTAAATAAAGTTCTTAACTCCACCACATAATTATAAACATTCGTATCATTAATAGGAAGACTAGGACCTTAGGCTTGTGTTTGTAAATCATTACATTTGTATGTGCAACCTTTGAATTATCAATTGTTTTATCATCAATTTTCACCCTTGGAGAGGTTTCTTTAGGCTCTCTCCAATTGAGCTACACTATGGGAACAACCCTAGGTTGTGGGTCACCTATGGTTGGGTTAGACTTCCAGATAAGGTTGTCTTCCTCTTGATAGATCACCTATACTAATGTTTGCACTAGGAAAAGGGTTATAAAAGGGTTAAAGGATCACTACTAAGGTTAAAATGGTGATTCACCAAATTTAAATGATAACTCACATAAGCATGAAGTAAACATCGAGGAAGCATAAGATAATGCTATATCACACAATATCAAAAAACTAGTTAGTTGTGTAAGTATTTCATAAAATAGGTTTAGGAAGTAATGGATGAATGCAAAGAGGAGTTATAAGATTCACTAATAGCTTTCATCAATGATAAAAATAACAGTAACTTATGCTTGAAACTAACTTGAATACACCTAGAAATAAGCAAGAAAGAAAGGGATTGGCCATAGAAGATTATCTTTCATAATGCCATCATGCACAAGATTTGATATGCATAATTTAGATGGGAGTGATAGGAAAAGAAAGTATTTATTGATTTAATAGGTCTTTTATATAAGTTTTGATATGGTCTAGCCTTATCAAATGAGAGTCTCTTCTCTTCTAGAATTGAGAGAGAATTTATTATCAAAAGTGAGAGCTCTTTATACAAATAGAAAAGAATAAGAGATATAGGAGAAAGGGGAGAGAGAGGGGTAGCACACCATATGAGATAATTAACTGATTTACCATCCTTCTTAAATTTTAAACCATATTTTATCTAATTAGGACTAAAAGGATTTGAGAAGAAATACATGATCCACTATACTCTCCAATCTTTGAATCCCTTTGCTTTGATATTGTACACTATCTCTACTTGATTTCATTATGAGGATAAATTCCTCATACCCATGGACCTATAAGATCCATGCCATGTCTAATTTTAGTGGCTAAAGGTAACTATTTTTTGAAGTTATATATTTGTCTAAAGATGTGACACTTCAACATAGATGCCCCTACTCCAAACCTGAGCATAGGTATTTAATATAGATTGAAAATCAATCCAATTATTGTTTTTCTTATATTCAATATGCCAATGAATAGCTTAAATAATACATAACATCATTCTTGAACTATATTAGGTTTAAATATACCTATTATACTTTTGAACCTTGTGGGAATTGAGAAGTCATTGCACACAAAGATCTCCCTTCATGAAATGAAAATGAAACCATAAGAAAACTGAGTATGCATGCATTGAATCTTCCAATAGAGGTCTCAAATGAGCTTCAATGTCATCCTTTCAAATATTTTCCCTAGTTTGACATTAGGTCACATTTGTTCTCTATTGAAATATCTTACATTTGAATTTTAATATTGGCCATTGATCTTGATCTAGGCTCCTTGACTTTTTGCCTCACTCACATCATTGATCTCAACTACTCAATGCATGCATGTCATTGATCTTTATTATTCTTAATTAAATATTCACCATTATATCTTTGGTCTATTGTATTTAATGCATACCATTGATCTTTTTGGAGTGCACCTCTATTAAGACACTTATCACCTTCATGCTTATCTTGGGTCTACTGAGCTTTTGACTTGATGCTCACTGTTGATCTTCAATTACATGATCAAATGCACGACAATGATCTCTTTGGGGCCCAATGACCTTGCCCTTTTCCACTCACAATTATATCTTCGTTACATAATTGAATGTGCACTATTGATATTTGTCCCAATTTTTGATGCAAATTATTGATCTTTACTTGTACACATGAACATGCACTATCGATCTTACTTGACTTTTTGAATGCAAACAGCCAATTCACTAGACTTGAACTTGATGTCTCTATGAATGTCTTACTTGTTAAGGATTTTTTTAAATCCAAATGGTTAGTTTTCTTAGATTTATCTTGACATCCTCTCATACATCTAACCTTATTTTTTAAATTTGAAGCTTTATATCTTGAGATAAAAAGCTTATCAAGATACAAAATTTGTAGAGCATGATTTAGGCATGAAAAAATTCATGTCCATGAAATTTTTTGGATTTGAGAGGCATCCTAAGTGAGCTTATGTATTGTGAAACTAGAGAAACCTATTCATTTCTACATGATGTTTGGTAACAATTTGGTCCATATTCACTTGCTCAAGTCATTTGATCATTTGGTCAATCAGGAACTTTGCTCAATTGATCTATCTAGGCAAGAACTTTATATGTGAGCCAAATTTGGCCAAAATATTTGTAAAATCATAGGTAAGCATGCATAATACACTTGAGATCCCAAAATAGTTATCTTGTCTAGTCCATTAGGCATGGAGTCTCTGCTGTAGTTCAACATATTGATCTGAAGCTAAAACTAGCCCTTCGATAACTCATCTTGAAACAAACAAGGACTAAAAGGAACAAAACAAAACAAAGTTCCCAATGCACTTATTAAATGGAAATAAATAATATAAGGTAAATAAACCTAAAAAAATCAAATACCATTAACCTAAGGAGATAGGAAAAATAAGACAAAAGGGAAGTAAACTATTGCTTGTGCTAATCACTTATTCAACAAAGCAAACCTAGAACAACCAACCTGTAATGATGAGTTTCCCTTCATGGTCAAATGGAAATATTTGGTGTACCTTGGAACTTTTAATCATGCTTTCTTTTCTTGACATCTCTCTTCTATAGCTAAGATCAATTGGATGTTCATGTCTTCTTAGGGAAGCAATTAGTTCCTCTACTACCAATTTTAGGTACACGAATTGTACACATGATTCTAAGACCCAACCATACTCCTCCTAATTTTTTTGAATTTTCAAGAACATCTTCAATTCTTATTCATTTATGAGATATTGACTATGATCATGTTGGGAAGCTTGGTGTATATCATTTGACATATCTACAAATATAACCTCTGAGGGAGATGGATATGATCTTAGGACTTCAAGAGGCCACTTAAGCTCATTCTCAGCTTCCAAGAGTAGAGAGATGTCTAAATTTGAAGAGAAACATTGATAAACACAATTTAAAAGTTTAAACATGTCATCTTCTAAGAGAACCACTACTTCTTTCTTGATGAAGGCACTTTCCATAGCCTATAATGGACCATATTCAAGTAAAGAATAACCTAAATGAAATATATCAAATATATCTAAATATTTTTTCATGTGAATATATAATTTAATTTGGATTTCTTTAAGTTGAATTTCAAAATAAAGCATATAAATTCCTTGACCATAATCATGAGGTTGTAAGTCAATTTTTAATATCTCAATTTGGTCAACTAACACTGATTCATTTTCAAGGTCATGTTGATGATTTAGCATACTCTCAAATTTAACTTGTTCTTCACCTTCTTTTGTTGATTGGTACTTGTGATCTACTACTTATGTAAGATCTTGTACTTCATCTTTGATATTACACTCCACCTCATGCTTGATATGGTAATCCAAAACTTCATGATCAAATATGAAGTCTTCTTTAAATACCTCTCTTTTCATATTTTAGCCACGTTCCTCATGGATAGTTGCAAAAAAATATTGAATATGTTTCTCTTCATTCAAGAAGGTTGAATGGATCTTGTGTTCACCAAGGGAGTCCCTATGGTGATTTATTCCTTATAGTCACTCATTATACCTTTTTTATCAACTATGACTTGAGATCTTTCCTCTTCACTTATTTCCCCCAAGATGAGTTCTTTTTCAAGAAAGGGTCAGATGGAATGTTGGTGGATAGGCTCATGGGTTTGAGGTGAAGGATGAGATGTAATGGGGGTATGATGAGTTGGAGATGGAGTATGAGGTATGATGAATGGTTCATGAATGGTTATGTGAATGGAGGGTACCTTACTACAGCTTCAAACCTTGAGAATGGTTGAATCTTGAATAAAATCCTATAGGGAAAGAAAATTGAGTTAAGAAATGGAAGGAACATCTTCGTGGTTAGCTATAGCTTGAGCTCTTTTCTCTTGATTTTATTCCCTCAAAATAGGCTCTTTCCAAAGAAAGGGTGGGATGGAAGGTTGATGGATAGGCTCATGGATGTGATATTTATTAGGATGATTAGAAGGAATAATACCTACATAAAAAGGAGTTACACATTTACAATAGCCTTCTTGAGGTTATTCAACAATAACAACACATTTGTAGGTTATTTGTCTTCCCACATCCTTAGCCTGTTTATTGAGCATTGAAGGTACTTCTTTGCCAAGTCCATTTAATCTTTGATCTCTCATTGGGTTTCTTCTATCCAAAAAAATTAACCTCAAAATACAAATTTAGGTAAAACGTCTTAACCATTCTATAAGATGATCAAGGAGCACATCATACTCATCATCCCATGTAATCATAGTATATTCATTAACTAGTAACTATGGTATGGATGCCAACAAGGTCTTGATATAATATGGAAATAATGAAGGAAGGGGAAGGTAATGATGGGGATTAAGACTATCTTTAGATTGTTCTATTTTAGCTTGCAAAACTTCATAATTTGTCATATAGTATCTTTGTGTGAAATCAATGGGATTATCAGATTCCTCATGATAAGACTGATGAGGGTCATCTTCAAGTTGATAGACATTATGATATCATTGGTAAGGGTCACACTAGAATTTATAGGAAGTAATTTCTTGACAGGCCTCTTCATAACCTTCCTCATAGGGATAATTAAAAAAATGATGTCTATATGGAAAGGGAAATGAAGGACCATAGGGCTGCCATGATTTATAAGATTAATGGGAATTTTGATAGGACTGATGAATATTATAATATGGGTTATAATAATGTTGATAAGGAGGCTCATGATAGGGGTATTCATAGTAGTTTTTCATATCAACCTCATATGTCAAACAAGATGTAAAAACTGATTAAAATATTCAATAAGACATACTTGGGCTGCTTACAATCATAATCTTTGATTTAGAGTTGCCATTAGTGATAACTTGCTTGATTCCAAAATCTGATTAGAGGAAATATACACCAATAATATTTCCACTCTTTTGGATCTTTATCCCACCAAGCATGCCATAAACTATTGTAACATTTCACCCTTATAGAGGGTTCTTCAATCTCTTTCCAATTGAGCTACATTATCATAACAAGCCCAAGTTGTGGGTCACCTATGGTGGGGTTAGACCTTTTAACAAGGCCATATTCCTCTTGATGGATCACCTATACTAATGTTTACATTGGTAAAAGTGTTATACAAGGGATAAATGGCCACTAATAAGGCTAAATGGGTGATGCAAAAAATTTAAATGAGAAATCACATAAGTATGAAGTAAACACTGAGGAAGCATAAGACAATGCTAGCTCACACAATCTCATAGAACTATCTAGTTCTGTAAGTGTTTCATAAACTAGGTTCAGGAAGCAATGAATGAAGTTTAAGATGAGTTTTAAGACTCATTGAGAGCTTACATTAGTGATAGAAATAACACCAACTTAGACCTAAAACTAAATTGAAGACACCTAGAAATGAGCAAGAAAAAAATACAATGGGCATGGAAGATTCTCCTTCACAATGCCATCATGCACAAGATTTTATACACATAATTCAAAGGGGAAAGATAGGTAAAGAAATTATTTATTAATTCAAGAGGTATTTCATACAAATTTTGATATGGCATAGCCTTATCAAATGAGAGTCTATGCTCTTCTAGAATTGAGAGAGAATTTCTTATCAAAAGTGTGATCTCATTTTAATATTAAAAAAGAATAAGAGATATATGAGAAAGGGGAGAGAGGGGGAGCATGTCATATGAGATAAATAATTGAGATGCCATCCTTCTTGAATTTTGAAACATCTTTTATCCAATTATAACTAAAAATCTTTGATAAGAAATAAATGCTTTATTGTACTCTCCAATCCTCAAATCCCTTTGCTTTGATTTTTTATATCTCCACTTGCTTTCATTATGAGGACAAGTCATCATACCCATGGACCTAACAAAGCCATGCCATGTCTATTTTTAATAGCTATAGGTACCTATTTATCAAAGTTATAGCTTTGTCTAAAGATGAGACACTTCAACACATTTTTCCCTACTTCAAACTTGAGCATATGTCTTTACTATAAATTGAAAACTAATCCAATTATTTGTTTTCATATATTCAATATGTCAATGAATAGCTTATAGACTGCATAGCATTATTCTTGAACTATATTAGGTTTAAACATACCTATTCTACTTCTAAACTTTATGAGAATTGAGAATCAACCATGAAGAAATGATGATGAAACCATAAGAAAACTTAGTTTGCATGCATTGGATCCTCCAATAGAGGTCTCAACTAAGCTTCAATTACATCCTTTGAAATATTTTCCCTAGTTCAACCTTAGGTCCCATTTATTATCTATTAAAGTCTCTTGGCTTCAAATTTTAATATTGGCCATTGATCTTTATTTGGGCTCCTTGACTTTTTGACGTTGCTCATACATTGATCTCATTTGCTTGATAAATACATGTCATTAATCTTTGTTTTTATTAATTAAATTTGCATCATTGATCTAGTTTGATATTATTAAATTTTCCCCATTGGATCCTTGGTCTACTAGATCAAATGCATGTCATTGATCTTATTGGAGTGCACTACAATTAATACACTTGTCACCTTCATACTTATCCTAGGTATGCTAACCTTTTGACTTGATACTCTCCATTTATCTTTGATTACATGATCAAATATGCTTCATTAATCTATTTGGGACCCACTAACTCTACCCTTATCCACTCTTCATTAGATTTTCAATATGCAATTGAACACACACTGTTGATCTTTGTCCCAATCTTTGATGTGGATCATTGATCTCAACTTGTATGCATAAACATGCACCATTTATATTGATTAAATTTTTGAATACAAATAGATAATTTAAGATGCCTAAGCATGATGTCCTTATTCATGTCTTACTTGTTAAGGACTTTTTCAATCTAAATGGTTAATTTTTATAGCTTTAACTTGGCGTTCCCACGTACGTCCCACTTTACTATTTTAACTTTGAATCTCTATATATTGAGATAACAAGCTCATCAAGATACAAAATATATAGAGCATGATTTTTGCATGAATAAATTCATGTCCATGTAATTCTTTATATTTTAGAGGCCTCCTAAGTGAACTTATGAAGTGTGTAACCAACTGACCTATCTATTTCTACATGATGTTTGATGATGGTCTTGTCCATCTTATTCACTTGCTCAATTCATTTGATCATTTTGTCAATCAAGAACTTTTCTTAGTTGATCTATCCAGGTAGAAGCTTTATATGTGGGTTAAATTTGCCCAACATCATCTATCTATGATATCTTAGTCAATTTTTTGAGAAATAGTTTCCTCTACTTAATGGTTTGTGTTATCTCATTTAGAGTGATATTAGTCTCGATCTTCTACATGTATTATATGATGTTGTATATTGCTTTGATTTTTGACTCAATGGGATATAGTTGATCCTTTTCCTCTAGAAGAGGTGGATTATTTTAGTGTGACTGATAACTCTAGGATAAAAAAGTCTTCAAATATCCATAGGTACAAGTAATCACATCCTTCTCCTCCATCAATATATCTTTCAACTTTTGGTTTTTACCTTTAAAACAATCTATGATAATGTTGACATACTAAGGGTATTCCTCAATCCCCAAATTCTCTATAATGAAATCATATTGATTTATATTTCATTATTTTTTATTTTTATCTTACAAGTCTATGTCAAATATCTTTTCCAAGGGAACCATCCCCATGGTAATCCTATTTTCTTTGAGCTACATGATGCCATTATCCCTAAAATCTTATACTTTTAGACATCTAAAGTCTTTTCATCTGTAAATTGGTCCTTAAAATACCTAGAATTATTTATGAATTGAATAATCTATTGATAATCCAAAAAAACCTAGAAATTTTCTATATTATTGAGGATCAAAGGCCAAGGTACTGAATTCACAAAAAAAATATGCATCTTAGACTCTTAAAGTGATGCTAAGTTGGTAACTAATGTTTCTAATGAATCTACTACTTGATTTTCTTATTTTAGAATAGCTCTAATGTTGATAGCCTCAAAGGGATTAATTAAACCCCCAGATCTATGTTTAAATTTATTTATATATGCAAGCTTATATTAATATTTGATTCTAATATAGTTGACCACCAACTCTGAATCACCAAATATTTTTAGTTACTTGACATCCTAATTTACTGCAAAATATAGGCATAGGATTAGGTCTTTATATTTAGCTCAATTATTGGTGTAATGGAATTACAAACTATATGTGGCTATGTATTTCTTCCCATATAGATTTGTGAGACCTACCCTAACACTATAACCTTGTTTAGACTAAGCAACATCAAAATAGAGGGTTGACAATAGTGAAGGGATTTTGAATTCTTATTTATGAGGTTTTTATTCTATGGTGAATGTATAGACACTAGTATTGAGGGTTCGAAGTTGACCTCTCATTTTTGGTGTTGTACTCTATAATCAATTACTTCATATTTGGTTCTCTATCAACTTTTATCTAATTAGGAATCCCCTTCTATGATAGTCTCATGTGTGATAAATTAGTAGACATGTACCCATTCAGTGTATTCGACTAATCCCAACCTATAAATTAAAGTAATAAACCCATTAGGTAATGCTAGAGACCTGTAAATCCTATTTTGGATCCTCTCATCTAGACTAACATTTAGAAGTTACTATATTCCAAGATCATACTTCTTATCAGACACTCTTCTTAAGTAAAAAACTTGGTAGGATTTAGGAAGAATAATGGTGAAATTAGGGTATACATCAATAATAAAAACTTGAATAGATCCTTAGAGAATGATAATTATCATTTAAATTCCCTAGATGAAGTAATCTAGATCATTAGTGTGCCCAAGATGATGTCCTTATCATATAGTTTCTTAGGATACAACCAAGTGCTGGTGGAAGAAAAAGATTGAAATAAGATGGTCTTCACCACAAAGTGGGGAACTTATGCTCATAAAAGGATGTCTTTCATCCTCATCAACATTGGATAAAATTTATAGCTAGCCATGGAGTACATGTTAAAAGGATTTATTGTTAAGTGAATCATCATCTATATGGTTGACCTCAATATATTTTTAAAAAATATAATAGACCATGCAACTCACCTACAAAAAGTGTTTTATAGATGGAAAAGATATAAAGTATCCTTAAACTTAAAAAAAGTATCTTTGGGGTCACAAAGGTAAAATTTATTATCCATATCATCACCAAGTATGGGATTTATATTTATCTATAATAGATTCAAGCCATTTCAAATATAAAAACTCCCAATATTATAAAATAATTGAAATCATTCTTTGGAAGAATTAATTTTTTGCATAAATTCATTTCTAGGTTTGCATAAATTGTGAAGCCATTGAATGTTATGTTGAAAAATGATGACAAGATAGAGTGGATAGTTGAGGCTAAGAGTTCCTTCTAAGATATCAAGAAATATATTGCTCATACTCTAGTATTGATTAGTCTTGACTTCACCAAGGATTTATCTTTGTGTTCCTTTGCTTCATAGTATACCATTACTATAGTACTGACCCAAAAGATAGATGATAGTGAACACCAAATTACTTTTATTAACACTAATTTAAAATATGTATAAATTAAATATTCAATGATAGATAAGTAAATATATGCATTATTCAAGGATGTAAAGAAGTTCAGGCACTATATCTTGAGGAATAAAATTTATGCCATAGTCCTAGACTTAGTATTTAAACTCATCCTCAGTCAAAATGAGCTAGGTGAAATAAGAAGTAAATGGATGGTAAAGATACAAGAGTTTGATATGGAGATCACACTAGCTAAGATATTAAGAGGTCAAGGCATTATTCAGTTAATGACTAAAATAGAATAACACATTTGGATCAAAAAATTCATGAAGTCCAAATGGTAAGAGGTGAGTGGTATATATTCAAATCATTAATTTTCTACTCATAAGAGTGTGCCCCTTGATTTGAATAGAGAATAAAGGCAATTTTTGAGGCTCAATTCTACCCACTTCATGTTAAAATGGGGAATCATTTACTACAAACACTATGAGGGAATCTACCTAAGGTGTGTATCTATAGAATAAGTTGCATATATCTTGGAAAATTTACACCAAAACCTAGGTAGTGGTCATCCTTATAGGACCACAAAATCCCATAATATATTTAGAATGGTGTAACATGGCCCACTATTTTTAGAGATGCCCACAACCATGTTAGGACTTACCATGAATACCAAATCTTTGGGAATAGATAGGTTAATTATAGCATGCCACTACATCCTATCATTGAGGATAATCCTTTTGTATTATGTGGTCTTGAATTTGTTGGATTAATCAATCTCTATTCCTTTATAGGGAATAAGTTCATCCTTATCACCACTAATTATTTCACTAGGTGGATTGAAGTGGTGGCAACCAATAACTCTATATCTCAATATGTCATTAAGTTTTTGGAAGAGTATATACCAACCATATTTTGTACTCCCATATATTTAGTTAGTGACAATGGCCCAACTTTTCAATCTATTGAATTCACTGAGTGGGTGTATGATAATCTGATAACAATCAAGTCCTCTTCAAAATATTACCCCCAAGGGAATAGAGTAGATGAATATAAAACTAATAAATTTATGGATGTGATTAAGAATTCAACCTAGGACAATCTAAGAGAATTGAACCTGTTATTGATATATGCATTATGGGAAGATAGAAAAAGACATAAATAAGCCATCAAGACTTCAACTTTTCTATTGGTATATGGATGACAACTTATTTTCCCCATGTCTTTTAAACACCTAACCTATTAGTCTATAAAAGAATAAATGGAATAGGATCAAAGAATTTAATATATATTTTTGAAAATATTCCATCTTGAGGATGCAAGGATCGAAGCACTAAAAAGCTTTAGTAAACACCAAGATGTTATTAAAAGGTGGTTTTACAAAATATCTAATATCAAGGCCTTTTAGATCTTAGACCTAAGTTACCTATGAGATAAATATCATGAGAAAAAGGGCCAACACAATAATTTAACTCCCTTTTGGATTGGACCATATCATGTCTAATATTTAAGGCAAAAATGCATTCTATTTGAAATACCTTGAAGGTAATAACCTAGCCTTCCCAATTAGTGAATAGTTTTTGAAGCACTACTTCATGGTTGATCCCACTGAGGGTGTTCCAAAGTAATTCCAGATGTTTTGGTATAGGTAAAATTATAATATATTTTACTAATTTAATAATTAGATTTCCTAATTTCTATCTTTCACTATTGTTAGGTTAGTTTCCATGCTTTCTAGATTAATCTTTCCTTATTTTATCATTTTGTTTCCTTAGATCAACTTTCCTATTTTCTAGTTTAAGTGTATTATATTTCAGATAAGCCTGATTGACTCCTCCCTAAATGATCAAGAAAATATCTAATCTACTATGATTCATATACAAGTTTGAGCTTATATACTAAATCCATGAGGGTAGGTCCCAAAGGGAGGGTAAGTGAAGCAAGAGCCTAAGAAAAGTACATAAACTAGTTGATTCACAAGTTTTTTTTACACCCTTGTATTTGAGACATTTGGGATTTAGGTATTCAATAAGAAATAGACTATTTTCATTTCATAATTGAACACTTTTATTAGGTATTTAAAATTTTCTCTCATTATTCCATGTAAATTAATATTTTTTTTACTTGGGTCAAATAAGCTTTCTACACATACTTTTTTTGAGGTAATAACCATTGATATAGAGGCCACTAGTAGGGACATTTTGGAAAATTGAACTTTGTCTCTCCCGTACACCAACTCATGGTGGTTCCTAACCCTCTCTTTCATTCATATTATAGAAAATAATAAGATCAATACTTCCTAGAGGGTGATCAAATAAACCTAAATAAAAATCTAAAGGTGATTAAAGAATCACATGCTGCATAAAATCAATGTATCATGCATCATGAAATTTGACCAAGGGATAAGAGAGGGGAATAAAAAGTAACTTTGTAATGGCTATAAAATCCTAAATAGAAGTATAGCAATGCTTGAGACCCTAATTTTTTTATTTATTTTTCATAGAATCCACTGTGAAACCTATAGTTTATTCTAATTCTTTGCTAAAATTTTCAAAACAAGGATAAAATAAAATCACCCTACCACACACAGACCCAAGGTATAAGCAAGGATATTATGCTTCATGTTATTTTTAAAGCCTCTTTCACATTTATGGTTTAATTATATTGGTATGGTATGATCCATGTTTAATTTATAGTTTTTATTCATAGATTGTGTGTTCTTTAATACTCAAGAATATTCCCCCTATGAGTCACCATTTAGTGTGTCCCAATATACACCCATTTATTTATTTTAAATAAGGACCCACTTTGTCAATAAACCTTTATTTTTAAGTTTTTTTGGGTAACCTAAGTTTTTTTATTGAAGATTAAAACAACATGATGACATTTTTATTATTACAAACCAAATTTATGCTTAGACTTGTCTCGAGTTACATGTATAGCCTTCGATTTATTTGGTGTATGTTTATCAAAGTTTTTTTTGGATTCAAATGATTTATAAAGTTTTCTTATTTAATCCAAAATCATGTTGGGTTTTCCTCTTTCATAATAACTAACTTACATGTTTGTTGTTGAAGTGTTATTGTTTTGCATTTTATATTTTGTAGATTATTCTTTATTTAAACTTCTTTTTACTCTTTACATGGACATTTGCATTACCAAATCCTACAACATGGCATTCACTCACTCTCTTAGAGACTTAAATGAAATTTAAGTATTCATTATACTTTAATGTTCTAAAAGGTTTTATGTCATTTAGTGATAATTAGTTAGCCTGTAGTTTTTATGACACTTATAAATTTCTAAAAAATACTCTCAAGTGAGTGAAATTCTAGGAAAATATAAGTATCAATTATTGCTCACATGGTGACTAGAAGATATAATTTTTAGTTTATGAAAGTTCTAAGTATAATAGAATTGTAGAATCTATCTATATGTCATGATCCCATAGAATGTTCATTGTAAATCATTCCAAGAAGTCTTCAAGTCTCTTGGGTGAGCTGAGCACTAATTTGTCACTACATATCATCATCTCACTCAACCAAAGCCTACATAAATAAGGAAGGGGGTACAACATTCCCAGTATAATGAAACCACAATATCCCTCCATATATCCCAATATCTTGAGGTAGTAAAGGAAAAAAGTATCAGAAAAAATGAAGATAGGTAATAATAATGTAATGATTTTTGAGGAATCAAAATATCACCAAGTGTCAAATATAAATGATAAATCACTTGTTTCAAAAGAAACAAAATCAATTTGGCATCAAGGACTACAAAAGGGGATGGTTATTCACCAAAAAAATTTAAAATATGAAAATAAAAGAAAAAAAAAGAAATCCATGGCCATCAGTGCCATTAATCCACACAAATTGGATAATTAAGTGCATTTAATTTATCAAAGTTAAAGAATCCAAAGGCAATATATGTGATCAACAAAGTCAATTACAAATACATTTCCATCTAACAAGTAGTTGCTAGTGTGAATTCAAGATCTATTATGACCAATAAATTCCACAGTTTCAGAGAACCATATCTCTTAAGTGAAAAATAATGTCTTCTACTCCACACCTTTTTTCACCTACCTTTGCATATTCCATTGTCAGACCTAAGCAATACATAGATACAAGGTTTGATGAGTTTTCCCTCAACAATAGATTCAAAAATTATTTTTCAATATGGGAGGAAGCTGAAGTAGTAGAACCTTGCAACCTTGAGGATTAACTCTTGAATTTTACACAAAGACATAGAGAAGACCTAATGGTAATAAATTTATTAGGATTATATAATAATTCAACAAAATCTGAGGTAATGCCCTACATTAACCTATTATTTTATTTATTTATAAATGATGAAATTTTTACTAAAATCATACATTTATGCCAATGTAGGACCATAATAGTGTATATTAATGGGATGAATTTTTAAAAATACTTTAGGTTCCCCCTCTTTAAAATGGCTTATATTTAAGCCCTAGTTAATTCATGGATGTATGAAAATAATGAAACCAGTAAGTTACAGGAATGGGTTGGTGACCACAGTACTTATTGTCACTCATTTTTTCACTTATAGAGAGGTAGTTCAAGCCTAATCCAAATTTAGTGGATCATAGATTAGTCTTAGGACTATGGGTTGCCTATAATAGGAGTAAACCTCTAGATTGAAGGTCTAACTCCCTTGATTTGTCTATTGAATCTCATCACCTATACTACAAGCTCATTTTGATGAAAAGGGAGAGATAAAACATAAAATAAACCTATCCTAATGATGTGATACACCAATTGTAACCTAATCACTGACCAACCAATTATAATTACACTTGAAATAAAATCCTAATCTACACATGACACTAATCTAAATCTACCTATTGTATTAGTATTTCTCATGGAGGTTTATGAAGCAAACTTAAGTTGGTAGGACTAAACACAAGGTCATGCCATGACAATAGTGGAGAGACAACTCACTAAACTCATGAAAACTTAATTAGAACACTGCAAGAGCCCTATAAAATACTTTCAAAGTTGAATATGAATGCAAACAAGGACAAAATATTAAGGAAGATAATTAATAACTTAGCAAGATCAACTAGCCTAACATAGACATTGAAATAACTCATGGAGAAGGTAAACCAAATTATTATTTATTGCTAAAAGGCTACAAATGAGTAGGGATTCACCATAATCAAGTGGAGGATACATTTCAAAGCTAAAGTATCTTAATATATATCACAATTGATATTAGACTTAGTAAAAAGATGAAGAAATGAATTAACCAGTGTAGATAAACAATACATAGAAGCCTATTATATAGGCATAAAAGACACACCCAAAAAATAATGAGGTGGGTAGAACCATAAAAATTGGGTAGCATAAAATAGCTAGGCCCATGTAACCTATTTACCTAAGTCATGAAAACCACTATAAACACATGTATAGGGACTATACCTTAGAAAATAGCTTAAGGTATTACAATAATATTCTAATTATATCCCTTAATGACTAAACCAAAAACAAGACCAGTTTTGTCCTTGAATTTAATGAACTTGTCTAAACCAAGTGGTTTGGTCATTATATCAGTTGATTGCTCTATAGTGGGGAAATAAAAGAGACTGATGTCCTCATTTGTAACCAATTATCAGATGTAATGATGGTGAACCTCAATGTGTTTGGTCTTGGTATGGAATATTGAATTCTTCACCGTCTTCAAAACACTCTAATTCTCACTAAAAATCTAAGTAGGCTTTGATGATACAACCTAAAGATCCTCTAAGATTTTCTTTATCCAATAGTTTTACAACTTGCACTAACCATAAATTTATACTCTACTTCTATTGAAGATAAACCACTATAGTTTTTAGTTTTCTTTGTCATGAGAAAACTCTTAAACCAAGAGTGAATACATAGCCTATTGTATATTTTCTTAAATCTACTAATCCTACCTAATTAGAGTTAGAATATTTTGAAAGCTCAAAATCTATAGACTTCTTATATAGTATGCCAAAGTCAAGAGTAAATTTGACTTATATTAATACCCATTTTCATATAACCAATGTAATCCATGTGATTTATACATGAAGTGAGATAGAAAACTCATTGCAAAACAAATATCTATTATACTGATAGTGAGGTAAATGAGATTATCCACTAGTTGTTGATACACTATTTCATTGATTAGAGGTGAAGTAGTGTCAATTGAAATTTTAGCTCCAACTTCCATAGGTGTGAGTTTTAGACTAAAATACATCATTTTAAACCTTTATAGTAATGACTTATCATACGTATTTTATGACATGAATACAACACAATCACCTTGCCAAAACTCAACACTTAAATAGTATTTTAGTACTCCTAAGTCTATCATGTCAAAATTACAAGATATATCAGCCTTCATTTGTTGAATGAGACTATCACTACTCCTAGTGATGGCTATATCATCAACATATACAATGAGAATCAAGATATCATCACCAAACACCTTTACATAAAGAGTTGGTTTAGAATTACACCTTTTGAAACTAGACTCCCTAAGGTATGAATCTATCTTCATATACCAAGCTCGAGGATCCTACTTAAGTCTATATAAGGACTTGATCAACCTATAAAAAAGGTGTTCCTTACTAGAAACTTGAAAACCCTATGGCTAAACCATGTAAAATTCCTCCTCTAGATCTCCATTCAAGAAGGCACTCTTAACATCTATTTGGTACACCTACCATCCAAACTGAGTAGAAATGGTAACAATCAAATGAAAAGTTACCATATTTATAGCATGATCAAAATTATCTTCATAATCAACCCCTTATTCTTATGCATAACCTTTTACAACAAGTATGGCTTTGTGTTTGTCCAAGGAACCATCTAATTTACATTTTACCTTATAAATCCATTTACAACCAATGGTTTTCTTTCCTAGTGGTAGCTCTATGAGCTTATAAGTCTTGTTTTTCATCAAGGAATCATATTCTAATTGAATGGTTGATTCCCACTCATTCTTTCCTTTGGCCTCTAAAAAATAATTGGGATCAAATACATTTGAAATAATAGTTGTTAGATCAAAATTATCATGCTCACCTCTATTACCAAACTACTTTCCTTATCTCAATCATTTTTTGTCCACACTTTGTGGCAAGTCTCCTTCCTTTAGTGTTTCTATTATGTCAGAATACCATTTTGGATTCTTTGGTTGTTCTACTGGAACCTCACAATGACTAGCAATAATTCCGTCCTTGGAATGTGATTCCACTGATGAACTAGAATCCTACTCAAATTTAACATCACAACTTATAATAGAATCATTAAAATAAAATAATGACTCAATATCTAAAACTATACCAATTGCTATGAATTATGACATCTATTCATTTACTATGACATATCTATTTACCATAACTTTGTTAGTAGAAACATCAAGTATTTTTTAGGCATTTGACTGGTCACTATACCTAACAAACATTTATGCTTTGATTTTTGAATCCAAGCTACTTCTCTTTTGACTAATAATAATTGCAAAAGCTACGTAACCAAAAATTCTAAAGCACTTACATCTGGAGTTTGACTTGACCAAGCCTCATTTGGAGTCATATTCTCTAATTCTTTTGTAGGACTTTTATTGAGGATGTACACTATTGTATTCACTACTTCTATCTAATATCTATATGGGACATTTATACTTTAGACCATACAATGAGCCATGTCCATCACCATCCTATTTCACCTTTTCATAGCTTTATTTTGTTGTGGAATGTAAGTCCTAGTGTACTATTCATGTATGCCTTTAGTGGCATAAAAAACCTTGAACTATTTTGAGATGAACTCAACCCCATTATCCATTCTAAGATATTTCACTGATCATCCCACCTATTTTTCAACCATATATTTCCAAGTAAGAAAGTTATAAAATAATCAAATTTCTTCACTAGAAAGTATACCCACTTTTTCTTAGACAAATCATTGACTAGAAACAAAAAATAGTAGGATCCAAAAGGGGTAGGTGTCTACATTGGACCATACAAATCTACATGTATCAAATCCAATAATCCCTTAGCTCTTGAATCTTTACTAACATCAAATGAATGTCTAACCTGCTTCACCAACTGACATCTAATACATACATGATGACTATCCAAAATAGAAGCAATCTCCTTAGCCATCTTGTTGTCTTTTCCTATAATCTTTCTTAAGATGACTAGGTTACTTATAGTAAAAACAATTCCATTTAGATATCTTATTATAACCACTTAATTATGAAGTTTTTGTCATAAAACTAGTAGTTTTACCAAACTACTTACCCTTTCCCTTGATGAATAATGCACTCTCACCTTTTACAATAGAAATGTGGACAAATTTTCAATGTCTAAAGTCTACATCTCATCAATTTTGCAGAAGGAATCCATAAATGACTCAAATGAAGGTGGAATATTTTACATAACTAGAGTAATCAAATCTTGCTCATCAATAGGCTTCTACATAGCCTTTAACTAATCACTAATGTCCTTGATCTGTAAAAAAAATCTCAAAAATAGAGCCACATTCCTACATCTTAGTATAAATCAATAAATTATTCAAATATAATACTCTACTAGATTCAAAATCCTTATATTTGGAAATAAGATTAGTCCACAAAGTTGATATACTAGTCACATTTCTAACCTTTGAGATTAAATTATCTGTTATTAATAGAGTTAACAATATAAGAGCCTCATGATGACGTTTATCATAATCATCATTACCAATGGTAGGACTTTACTCTTTATCAAGCACTATTTGATCAAGATTCTGATATTCACATATCATCAAAACCTTGTGACTCTACAAACTAAAATTTTTGCTTGCCAATTTTTTTGAATCCAACAATAAGAGGTGTTATAAACTAGCCATGTTGACCTAGTTTATCCCAAAAAATAGAAATACTAGAAAAAATATAATGAATATACACAAAATTCCTCCTACCCATTTATTCAAATCACAAACTGATCAATACCTCTAGTTTTTAGTAAAAAAATCAACATCATTTGAGAGATTTTCAACTTTTTATCTTTAAAAATACTAAAAAATAGAAAAAATAATTACATTAGTATACATACAATTCTAATTTCAAAATTTTCTCCTCTTTTAAGATTCAGATACAAAACCCAAAAAATGGTGAATTTTTCAACCAAATTGGCTTTATGGTTATCTCCTAACACAATTAAATATGTTCTTCTAGGCAAAACCTTTAGTAAAAATCAATTTCTAAAGTTTGAAAAAATAAATTGATTTTTCCAAATTTAAAAAAAAAATGCACCTTATTTCTAATTAGCTAGAATAAAACTTAGCATAAAAGCTTGCATGAAATAAATTAACCAATCAAAAATGACATGTGAAAATTAGCCAACCTATAAAATTTTCGATGCAAATTTTAGATAAACTACTCAGTCAAATCAGATGCCATCAGATCCAATGAGCTTCTCTCAAAAATTAGAAATTTTAGGTTCCTCACATGCCAAAAATATTGCCTGAATGAAAATTTGGTCTCTTCCCCAAACCATATGGAAATGACCAACCAAAAAATTTCAAATGCAGTTTTTGAATAAAATACTTAGCATAATTTAATTTCATCTGATTTAGAAGATGAATTTAGGGCTAGATAATTTTATAGAAATAAGAATCATAAAAATAGTTCTCAAATATTTTTTTTGGATTTTCCTCCAAGTTAAATGGCTGGTCACAGGAAAAAAATTCTTCCTCTCATGGCTCTCCATCAAGGGCTTCATGTTCTTCCCTGACAAGACCATCCTCTCTTATATCACAAGATTCCTCCCAAGATTCCTAAACTACAAGATCTAATTACCATATTAGATTCAACAAAGATATGAATAAATTAATTAACTATTGTACATAAATAATACATAGAATCTTATTATATAGGCATCAAAGAAATACCCAACAAATAAGGTGGGTAGAACCATAAACATAGGTAGCATAAAATAGCTAGGCCTATGTAACCTATTTGCTTAAGTGGTTAAAACCACTATAACCACATTCATAGGGACTATACCTTAGAAAATTGATGCAAGAGCATCTACATTCAAATTTAATTTATTGTAATTTCCCTCTAATATGCTATTACTAAGGCGTAAATGTAAAAAGTAAAAGGTAAAAAGGTAATTTTTGGGCTGTTGAGAAAATAAAGGGGAAGTGGTTGAAATATTTCAACCGTAAGATATCATTCTTCTCCAATTTAGTATGTTGTTAAAAATTTTTTTAAAAAAATTATTTTGAGCCCAAATTGGGCGTATAAGTTAGAGGAGAGGCTCTTAAAAAGAGCAGGATGTAGAAAGAGATGAAGGGGATGTAGAGGAGAGAAAAGGATAGAAGGGAAAAGACCTCTCCTTCAAGGGAAGATATGAAAGAAGAAAAGAGGATCTCAAGAATGTCAGAATGAAGAGAATAGAATGCATAGAAGAGAGGAGAATTAGTGAGGGAGGACCTCACTCAAGAGATGTTGAAGAAAAGAGAAGGAGCAGGCAAGAGAATGTGTGAAGAAGAAAACAAGGATTTGAAAGCCATGGACTTTGATATTAAATTTTAATTCTTCCATTTTATCTAAGAAAGAATGAATGTTTTTGGTTCAGATGATTATGTTATGCAATTCTGGTGATAGGCCTGTATATGTATGTGAATATGTGTGTATGATGATTCTCTAAAGAACATTGTGAAAAATTGGTTTGTTTGTATGTTTGGAATAAGTTATAACTAGTCTTATGTGATGAAGATGTCTTAAAGAACTTTGAATTCTAGAAAAGTCCTAAACAGGGTATTCAGGCCTTGAAAACTACAGCCCACTATCTTAAGAAAACCCATGTGAAAATGTTTACATAAGGTTCATTTTGAAATTAATATAGGTATATAAGGCAATTATAAACCTAAATGAAGAAGAAACAGGCGTTATAAACTCCTTGATATCTCAAAATCTCCACAGTTGGAATTCAGGGCTGTAGGTGGCAATATACAGTCAATGATAAGACATTGAATGTTTTGCATAGTAGATTGATTCTTAAACTCATCCCTTGATATGAGTATGTGAAAAGGGGAGATAATTTAGATGTTGATAGGATTGTATATCCTCTTGATAAGCCTATTGATCATTGTAACAAGAAGAAAAGCATGAACCCTGTTGACTGTCATGAAAATACAATCAAAGACCGCTGAAATGTTAAGCATTGGAAGGTACAGAAGGTTGTTATGAATGGGAGGATGATTTGGAAAGGTGTAGGGTATTAAAAAATAACCTATAAAATTTGTTTGAACCCTTTAAACATTCTAAAACACTCCTAGCAAAATTAATTAACTCTCGGCCTATGACTGTCTAAGGGAAAATCCTGAATTGGCTTCTAACTCTCAAAATGAGTTTAAATGCTTGAAAACTAATGAAACTTTGTAATCTGAACCTTGATGATGTTAGAAAACTATTGGAAGTGGTTTCAAGGTGTTACATTATGGAGAAGTATGGAAAAGAACAATTGCCAAGTGGATCCTAGGTGCATGTGAGGGAAAGAGCATAGGCCAGTATAGAAAAAGTGAATTTCTCCAAAGAAGTGCACTAAAAAATGGTTGATTCACCTGTAAGAAGATAATGGGTATCTATAATGATGCTTGGTTTTCTTATAAAGTCTATACATCACTCTGGACAATGGGTTTTGCACTAAAGGAGGGTTAATTAGAACATGGCCTAAAGAAGAAAGTACAATTCCGTACAAAGCAACCTCAAGAGATTTTTTAGTATGTTATATAAGGGTTTAATGGGTATCCAAAAATGGTTTTAAATTCATGGTTTAATTTGTAGGTTTAAATCTATGGACTCTACAGGCTTGAATCTACAAACTCTGCAAGTTTAAATCTACGGACTCTGTAGGCTTGAAACTACGGACTGTGCAGGAGAGAGGAAAAATCTACAGACTCTATAGGGTCATTTTTATATTGTCTTTGTGTGGATGAATTGAATTTTGAGGTCAGGCCTTCATCATTTGGTATCAGAGCTTGAAGCTCTTGGGATTTGCTGGAGAAAAGGTATGAATAATTTTGCTATTTGATTTAAGTTATTGTGTTGAGAAGCAAATAGGTGAAGAGAAAGTCTTAAAGCCATTAAGGCTTAAGAGAAGAAGAAGCCAAGGAAGGCTTAGTAAAGAGCCAAGAGAATCTCTAGAAGAAGAGCATAGTGAATTGCTCGAGAAGAAAAAGAAGATCCAAGAAGAAGCTTGGATAGTTTGCCATAAGACTAAGGTGAAATAGACTTAGGTGAGGTAAAGGATGAAGTTTGAAGAAATGAGAAGAGAAGCTTAGAGAAGCTCAAAAAGTAAGGGAGCAAGTGAATGCTCAAGAAAAAGATCCAAAGCAAGGTAAGCTTGGATTTGTGATTTGTATTTGATGAAGTGATGTATAATGAATTACTATAGGATTGAGAAAAGAATCAAAAGACTAGGATGCAAAAGGCCTAGGTGAGATCAAGGAGATTGTTAAAAGACCAGTCAAGGAGAAAGGCTTGGGTGAGACAAGGGATTAAGATACCAAGGTGGAAAAGACTTGGGTTAAGATCTCAGAGATGGAAGCATTGTTGAAGACACTGCAGAGCAACAAGATACATGAGAGTAACAAGAAGAAAGCAAGCATCAAAGGTATGAATAATTTTGTAATTGATAAAGAGATTGCTAATTTGAAGAGAGAGTTAGCTAAGATTAAATATGAATATGAGTCTTGGATGCAGATGGATAAGCAAGTATGGGTATGGCCAATGAGGAGGAGGTAGAAGTGGCCAATAGATCTCCTAATGGAGAGGAGAAGAAGGCAAAAGAAGATTGCCATGAAGAGAGAAGCCCATAGAGGCTTGAAGAAAATAAGAAGGTTGCCAAGTGAGCAGCAAGAGGAAGAAGTTGAGAAGAAGGTTCTCATTGTGGAGGACAAGAGAAGAGAAGAAAGAAAAGATGAAGTGCCAGGAGGAGCACTTGAGAAGATGAGAGTGTTGGTGAAGAGAGCACTCATAGGGACCTTGTGGTCTCTTGTTTTTACATCTAATATTGTCTTTTAGTGGGTAATTTCAGGTATGAGCAGCCTTGTGAAGGTCAAAAGAAAGGCCTTGGAGAGTGAAGAGATTGGTGCAATAGAAGACACCAAATGCACAAGTGAATGTGCAGGAAAGAGAAGTAAGTTTGCTACTGTTGATAAGGAAGAAGAAGAGATGCATTGGTTAATGCATAAAGGAGGTGTTGAGGAACCCCTACAAGCAAGAGAAGAGATGGAAGATGAAGATGACTTCCATGATGCTATTGAATGCCAAGAAAAAGAGGCAAGAGAACAACCAAGAAAAAAGGAAGAATAAAGGGCAGATAATCATGAAGCTATGCAAGTCAAAGAACTAATGGAGCAACCCATTAAGAAGGTAAAGGTGAGTTCAAAAACTAATTTGTCTTATAAGCATGAAACTGTTGATATGCATGTTAGAGAAGCAAAGAGAAAGGTGAAGTTTCCAATTAACCATGGATATGTGATGCCTAAATGGTGGAAGAAGCAAACTTCCAAGCAAAAGGAAGTGTTGGTACAAAAGTAAGGATACAGGATGCCTAAATGGCTTGTGAAGTCAATTGATAAGAAGGAGAAAAAAATATGGGTGCCTAAAAAGGCAAAGAGTGAAGAAGATGTGAGTGTTGAGACAACAACACCAAGAAGTCAATGGAAGAGGATTGAAGAAGATTCAAGCAGCCAAGAGAATGAAGATGAGAAAGAAAACTTCTCAAGGAATAATGAGGTAGAGCATGAAGATATAAAGATGAAAAGTAAGTCAATTACTTGCAATGAGTGGGATAATGATTTGTTTGAATCATTTAATGATATGTTTATGGAAAATGAGGAATGGAAAATGTCTATTAAGACTAATATGCAGCAAGGAGAGAGTTCCCAGAAGATGGATGATGATGAAAGAGGAGAGTATGCAGTAAAGCAATGCCAAACAAGATGGCTTCAAAGAGAAGTTGAAGAGAGTAAGGAGACACAAGGTAATAGTGTTCCTATTATTTTTGATAAGTATATTGATGATGATGAAGAAGTCAGTTTGTATGAAGAAAGCTCAAGAAAGGATGAGATGAAGGGTAAGGCTAGTGAAGGACAAGTAATCCTTGTGAGTGATCAGCCCAAGTTTGATTAAGAGAATAGTGAGATAGATGAGAACTCACTAAAGGAAGAGTTGAGAATGTTGGAGGAGCTTTTTGGTCATTCAAGAGAGACGAAGGAAGGTAAGCCATGGTGAAGACACCATTGGAAAAAGTGAAACAAGAAAAGAGCAAAGCAAAGAGGCAAGGACAGTGTTGGTCAAGGAACAAGAGCAAGCATGTGAAGACAGCCAAGAGGCTTCATGGCCTAAATATTTTGATTCTAAGGTGGCTTTGAATGTTTTGTATGCAGGTATGAAGGTTGCTAAAGTGAATGACATAAATGAGTCATTGGAGAAGCTTATGGAACAAGAAGAACTAGAAGACATATATGAAGATGAAGAAGCATGGAAGCTAGAGATGATAGCTGAGAAAGAGATGAGGAGAAGAACATACCAGAAAAGGAAGAACAACAAGATGAAGGATAAAGACCACCAAAAAAAACACAAGCATTGTCATTGACAACAAGACCTTGGGATCAAGGTATACAAGTGAAGACTAAAGTGAGGAGGAAGCATGATATTTTAATTAAGGTTTAAATCTTTCTAGAGGGAGAGTATGATGCAAGAGCATCTACATTCAAATTTAATTTATTGTAAATTCCCTCTAATATGCTATTACTAAGGTGTAAATTTAAAAAGTAAAAGGTAAAAAGGTAATTGTTGGGCTGTTGATAAAATCAAGGGGAAGTGGTTGAAATCTTTCAACCGTAAGATATCATTCTTCTCCAATTTATTATGTTGTTGAAAATTTAAAAAAAACTGTTTTTATTCTGAGCCCAAATTGGATGTAGAAGTTAGAGGAGAGGCTCTTAAAAAGAGCAGGACATAGAAAGAGATGAAGGGGAGGTAGAGGAGAGAAAAGGATAGAAGGGAAAAGACCTGTCCTTCAAGGGAAGATATGAAAGAAGAAAAGAGGATCTCAAGAATGTCAGAATGAATAGAATAGAATGCATAGAAGAGAGGAGAATTAGTGAGGGAGGACCTCACTCAAGAGATGTTGAAGAAAAGAGAAGGAGTAGGCAAGAGAATGTGTGAAAAAGAAAACAAGGATTTGAAAGCCATGGACTTTGATATTAAATTGTAAGTCTTCCATTTGATCTAAGAAAGAATGAATGTTTTTGGTTCAGATGATTATGTTATGCAATTCTGGTGACAGGCTTGTATATGTATGTGAATATGTGTGTATGATGATTCTCTAAAGAAAATTTTGAAAGATTGGTTTGTTTTTATGTTGTTAATAAGTTATAACTACTCTTATTTGATGAAGAGGTCTTAAATAACTTTGAATGCTAGAAAAGTCCTAAATAGGCCTAAACAGGATATTCAGGCCTTGAAAACTACAGCCCACTGTCTTAAGAAAACCCATGTGAAAATGTTTGTATAAGGTTAATTTTGACATGAATATAGGTCTATAAGGCAAGTATAAACTTAAAAGAAGAATAAACAGGCGTTAGAAACTCCTTGATATCTCAAAATCTCCATAGTTGGAATTCAGGCCTGTAAGTGGCAATATACAGTCAGTGATAAGACATTGAATGTTTTGCATAGTAGATTGATTATTAAACTCATCCCTTGATATGAGTATGTGAAAAGGGGTGATAATTTAGATGTTGACAGGATTGTATATCCTCTTGATAATCCTATTGATCATTGTAACAAGAAGACAAGCATGAACCCTGTTGACTGTCATGAAAATACAGTCAAAGACCGCTGAAATGTTAAGCATTGGAAGGTACAGAAGGTTGTTATGAATGGGAGGATGATTTTGAAATGTTTAGGGTAGTAAAACAGAACCTAGACAATTTTTTTGAACCCTTGAAACATTCTAAAACACTCCCATCAAAATTAATTAGCTCTCGGCCTGTGACTATCCAAGGGAAAATCCTGAATTAGCTTCTAACTCTCAAAATGAGTTTAAATGCTTGAAAAATCATGAAAATTTGTAATCTGAACCTTGATGATGTTAGAAAACTATTGGAAGTGGTTTCAAGGTGCTACAGTATGGAGAAGTATGGAAAAGAACAATTGCCAAGTAGATCCAAGGTGCATGTGATGGAAAGAGCATAGGCCAATATAGGAAAAGTGAATTTATCCAAAGAAATGCACTAAAAAATGGTTGATTCACCTATAAAAAGATAATGGGTATATAAAATGATGCTTGGTTTGCTTAGAAAGTCTGTACATCACTCTGGACAAGGGGTTTTGCACTAAAGGAGGGATAATTGGAATAGGGCCTAAAGAAGAAAGTACAATTCCATACAAAGTAACCTCAGGAGATTTTTCAATATGTTATATATGGGTTTAATGGGTATCCAGAAATGGTTTTACATTCATGGTTGACTTTGCAGGTTTAAATCTACACACTCTATAGGATTGAATCTACGGACTCTACAGGTGTAAATCTACAGACTCTGCAGGCTTGAAACTACGGACTATGTAAGAGAGAGGCAAAATCTACAAAATCTATAGGGTCATGTTTATATTGTCTTTGTGTGGATGAATTAAAGTTTGAGGTCAGGCCTTCATCAAAAATAGCCTAAGGTATTACAATAATATGTTAATAATTGAGAGACTATAAAAGAAGGGTGTAGGAAAAAAATAGTACACAAGATTCATGTGAGTTACAACAATAAGAAGAGTTATGGAACTTCCTCAATAGGTCCAATATTCCATGATTATCTCCTTTTTATATTCTCTAACCCTCCAAGTGACATGGGAGTTGAAATGCTTGCTTAACCCTTTGACTAGCTATTGAAAATTGCACTTTATCTTGGCATGTTAAATGACAAGTAACCATTTTGATGGTTATATAAATTTATCCTATCTCTTTACTCTAATATTGGCACCTCTCAATTGACCCCATCAATTTCTCTTTGACACATCACCTCTTTCTCTTGCAAGTTGTCTATAGGACTCTTCATCTCCTTAGGCCAATTTTGCACACAAGTGTCAAAACTTATTTTATTTTTCTTAAACTCATCTAATCCTCATGGATGGACTATTCAAACCATATTATACCTAAAAAAATCCATCTATATGTCTCAAATAGCCGTAACAGTTCATTCTCTACAAAAGGCCTAAATTAATCTTATTTTTTAATCCCTAAAATGATGAAACCCTCCTTGTGTGTAGAAACTTATAGAGGAAAATAAGAACATGAGGGAATATTATAGGAAACATTATGGCCTTATAGATCCATGTTTAATTTCATGCTCTGAGAGTGAGTGGAGGTATCTTTTTTTTCTTTTCTCTCTCCTAACTAGGCTTCAATTAGGCCTCCCTACCAAGAGACTAAAAATGGATCTAAAGGCTCTCCATACATTAAAAACCCCAAAAAAATGTTTTATTCACTTATATAACATCCTCCCCATTCTCCATGCCAAATTTGGATATCTGACAACTTGTATGGACCTAAAAAATAGTAAAATCAATCTTTTTAGGCCTATTCCATATAATTTCATATAGTAATGTACCAACCAATGGCATAGGATGATTCTCAATGGATTATTAAACATGTTATGGGTCATCATTAATATTTTTTATCCATTTGGAGGCATAAAATTTCATTTCTCTTTCATCAGGTCCTTATAACTCTCTTAGGAAGCCTAAAAGTGCTTCATAATCTTAAGAATGGTTAATAAAGATGGAAGAATGAAACCACCAATCAATTAAAAAAATGAAATTTCACTAGGGTCAATAAATTCCCATAGGATTCCAAGGTCCCATTCAATACCTGCATTCTATACTAAGCAAAAAAAACTAGCCTCTCGAGTTGGACCTAGGCATTCTATGAGGTTTAAAAGAAAAATGGGGTTAGTGAGGTGATTTTATTGATTTTTTTGAACTCAAATGACCTCAAGGATGTCTAATACATCTCTCTTCACCTTTTAATTATTCTCTTTCCACATCCCTTAACCAAACTCTATGTAATGTCATTAGTTAGGACTTAGGGTTCTTGAACCAAGTTGACTGTCATACCCTAGTTGCCTATATATATGTGTTTCTCTTTCTATAATGGTATATAACTCATGGAATGTTTGAATATGATCCCCACCATATTTATAGGATCTCTAAAGTTCATGTCAGCTCAAACTTACTTCACTCTGCCATCTTCTTAACTGACTACCTATGGGTTTGTATTTATGACTAAACCTATGTAGGGGTCTTAACAAGGTTATCAATTTATGTTTATTTTAATTTTTTGATTATGTCTAAGGTTTTATAGAGTGTTTACATTACCATACATCAATATCCAAACATTTTTTATTTCTCAAATCTCTTTGAAGATCCTTAACCCTTCAAACAAGTAAATTCCTCAAGGATGAGGAAGCAGTTCTATTTCATGAAATTTAATTGAATAGGAAGAATTTATGGTTTTACTTGAGTTGGAAATTGAAATTTAGTCTTGGAGACCTTATGGAATCATCAATGAAACTTTTTTTCAAATATTTCACCTCCCTATCATGTTCCTATTGACCATTTCCCCCCCACATTTCAAAAATGGGTCAACCCTCTATAGTCAAAATCTCATATAAGGGATTTTATAACGTTATAGGGTAGGATACAACTCGTTTGGTGTCATTCTTATGCCATTATGGTTTATTCATAGTATAGCTTGGTCTTTGTGTCATTTTATCTCTAAGGGACCATTTTAGAGTCATTTTATGCAAGTGGTATGTCTTCATGGTGATCAATGTAGTTAGGGTATGGATCATGTTGTTAATGAATGAGTAGATGGAGAGTGTTATAGAGACCTTAAGGGATATCAAGAGTGCTTGGAATGAATTAGGAATCTCTTAGTTTTCATTTGGTTCTTCATTGTGTTCACCTAGGCATTTTGGGTCTAGTGCTAAAAAGTGCAAGTGGGCAATTTGTTGAGGCCAGATCTCACACCTGTGGTAGTTACAAAATAAGGTGACCACATGGGTTTGTTCACCCTGGTCCCAAGTTACTATGAACCAAGTTTTAGATCCTCTACTAAAATTAAAATAAATTTATCCATGTGCAAGTTGGGCTCTTGGGTATTTCTACTAGGTTTCCCATACATAGTCATTTGAGCTCAGCTATTGTGGGACATCATGTAGAAGTAGTTTGAACCAGTCTTATTAAATTTGAATATCTTCACTTGAAAATCTCTTGGGACCATTGCATCATATGGGTTCATCCTTTTTGACAAAAATATCATCTCTTGAAAATTTAGGACCTCCATGTATCTCATGCTTTAGGATCCAAGAATTAAAAGTTGGTCAAAAATAATAAGACGTTCACATAAATGTCAAGTTAAAGCTCAAGAAAAAATCTACCTATGTTTAAATTTTATGGTCCGTAAGACATCAATCACATTCTACAAATGGTGAATGATGGTCTCAAGAATGTCAAATTTTAAAATAGAGTAAGATAATTATTTTGATCTTAAATTTGATGGTTACATGATCATCAAATGACGTCTCATAGGCTATCAATTTTAAGATCATGAAGTAGACATTATGTTTTAAAGTATGGGTACAAACAAGATCAACAACTCATGCTTCATCATACATAGATTATCTAATGGAGCATGATGAAGTCAAATGTTAAAAGGATATTCAAATTAATATGTAAGTGATAAGGGTCACATTCATAGAGCTTGTCATTTAGAGAGCCCAAGAAATTGACACATGGCATAAGCATGTAAGGTGACAGATTGATAGGATCTTAGATATCAATACAAGATTACCTAGTGGCACCAATAGGGATAGGTTAACAATTCAAAGTTAGATTTGAGGGATCACACTCATTCAAACCTAACAAATCTAATAGAGTAATCTGCATCAAAGTGTCAATGAGCCTAGTCAATTTTTGATATCCAATTGGAGTAAAGGCAAACCTAGGGTTTTCAATGGGAGCCAAATTGAAGACATTTTTTTCAAAAGCAAATGGGTCTTACAAGGTCATCCTATCACCATGAAATCTCATTCATTGTCATGGATCAATTAGTATAATGCAGTCAGATATAAAAAACATAAAGGAACCACTTATGTGGCTAAATATGGACTTATAGCTTATAAGTTTTCATCATGAAGGGATCCTTCTTTAACTATGTTCAGAT